>JAUJYS010003291.1:0-13315 GCA_033995665.1 Melogona broelemanni | reverse complement strand
TTTTGTATAAATTCAGTTTAGGTCACGTGCTGGCTTCACACAGACAGACACCATTTTCATTCTTATAGTATTAGATTGACCTTTCTGCAAAGCTAACTACAACAAGTAATCCATGTCTGCTTCCAAAATTAAATTATTGTGTTAAAAAGAGAGTTTAGACAATAAAGTCGTTGGCAGTATATTCATTTAAGAGGCACGGTGTCGCCAATTTGAACATAATTTTTTTCCTCGCGCTCTGTAACTCACAAATCATATGCCCCTCATTAGAACTGTGGCGAGCGATTAAAACCTTTATAAACAAAAATTGAAAAGGAAGTTGACGTTATCATGCACTAATCCAACAGCTAAAAAAATAAAATAGGGACTATTATCTTTCAGATGTTAAGCAAAGTGTATCTCCGGGCACTTTTTTTTTTACACAATAAGCGAAATCGATCGCTAGGTTAGTGTACGGGTATTTATAACGGGTTTAACTACGTAAAATAACTAGATCATATGAACTACTAAATTATTATTACGGAACTAAAAAAATATGCTGCAAAAAACAAAAAGTCTCTCGAAAACGGTATTCCATAATGACTAAAGCTTCGGATGAAAAAAATCAAAATGCAACAGGCAGATTCGGGAGAAAAATAAATTGGTGAAAAAAATCGATGAGGCCAAACATGACGTGCAATCGTGCAGAAATCGCAGAAAATAACCGCTACAGAAACCAGGGTGTCTGCCAAACACGAAACGTTCATTGCTCATTTTTTCTGTACAACTACTGTAGTGAATCGTACTACAGGATATTTTGTACCTTTCGTGTAGCTACGGCAATATCAATATTGACAGAAATACGACGAATCAAATAGTGTTTTTTTTAACCGTACCGAAGGTAAAAAAAATTAAGGAGCTTGGTATTCATATACAAGACCACCAAAATTAACCTGTAAATTTGAATCATTATTAAAACGATAAAGGGAGTTCGAATTATTTAAATATTTTTTATTATTTTTATCACTACAGGATATTCTGTACTCCTCGTGTTGCTGTGGCAACATGTGAGGGGTTCTTTCGTTATTATCACGATATTAGTACCGTGATAATTCAACTCCTCAAATTTCGAGCTCGGCAGACACATGCTATCTGGCGTCTTCCCCAGCAGCCTAAGTACCTAGACCCGGCGGACTGCCTCGGAGAAGTATGGGACTGATATTTGGGCGAGTGAGGCGACTGCTGGTGGTGATGGTGGTGGTGATGCTGGTGCTGCTGCTGCTGCGCGGATTTCGGCGGCACGGCCAGGGTAGCCATACTCCGGGCCCAGTCAAGAAACCCCTGCGTGCGCTCGGTCACGGCGGCCGCCGCCGCGCGGGCCCGACTCAAACTACCACCACCGCTACCGTCACACGGCGACCGACCACCGCTGGACCCACCACCGCCCACCACTACCCCTCCCCCCACCGACGAACACGACACCATCTGGGTGTGGTGGCCGTGGTTGTGGTGGTGATGGTGGGTGTGGTGCGAGCGGCGGGCGCAGCGGATGGGCGAGGTGAGCGGTAGGGAGCCGGTGCGGGAGGTGGCGTGGTGGCGGCTGACGGCGGCCAAGGAGGAGGAGGATGAGGTGGTGGTGGCGGAGGCGCCGACGGTTGTTTGGCGGAAGTGGGCTTGGAGGAGAGACGATCTGCGGACAGAGAATAGAGGTGGCACACTTGGTGGTGGGATGGGAAGGGGAGGGGAGGGCATTTGGGACTAGTTCGCTCAAAGAGGGAGGTAGTAGGATGGGCAGGCGTGATACTATCCCTGCTAGAGCGATACTACTAAAAAAGGGGGAGGATTGAAATAAATACATCCGACGATTTCTAACAATGTGTATCGTACAAGGTGAATCACAGTATATTAAGGTGGTTTTAGTAATTCGTTGAATATTTCTTTTAAGTTTATTTTGTGGTTAAATAATTGTTGGAGAGCACTTGTCCATGGCGTCACCAGGAGTCGGAAACGATTCGACAGATCTTAACAACAACAATTGCAGTTATAATGTGATAAACAAAATAGAAAATTACGTCAGTCCTCAAACCCACCTCCAAAATATTGTTTGTATTAATGTACCTTCCCAACCGAATTTTGAGTTTTAATCTAATAAATGCATTAGCAGCTCTGATCAGTTCACTTGTTCGTAGGTTTCCTGATTTCTAACCTTAACTTAAACAGACATAACTTTATAACCTCATTTCTGTTTCGGCGCATCATTTTCGAATACAATTTTCAGATGACAGTAACATCGTAGTCACATCACGTTCATTCAGGACGCCGTAACATTTTTTTTTAATCCGCTAATTCGTTCCTTAAAAAATTACAGTAGACAACCTGCACATCAGCTATTTTTTTTAAACTATCGGCATTTAAAAAAATTAACAAAGCTGAAATCAAAGTGACACCGATAAATATGTACATCAATTCCCCGCCCGGTCGTCAAAAACAACAACGTCAGGGGGGGTAAGAAATGATAAGGACATAGACACGTACGAAAAACGGGGGGACACATTCGAAAAAACACATCCAACCAACCACACGGGACACTTTCAATAATGATAATAAAGATGGCGACCAAATAAAGAAAGAAAAAATAAAAAAGAGGAAAGCTTACTTTGCGGCTTGCACATAGTTGCCAGGGAAAACACCGCAATGGCCAGTGCGTAGCGAGGTTCCTTTGAACCAACCGTCCTGACACTTTTCGCTCACTGTATACAACTCGGCTTTGCGCAGTTCTAGTTCGTCCTCTTTTTGAGGTTTGTACGGATATAATGCCACGTAGCTAACCAGAAAAAATAGAACAGATATAAGCAAGATTCCCGCAGCGAGAAGCAATAAGCACAGTTAGCACACACACATACATGAAGCATTGGAAAAAACGAGCCAACAACGTGTTCAGTTAAAAAAGTTGCAAATAGCGTGTTGCATACACACTGCGAGATTATAGAAAAATTAACCAGTGTATTAAACCCAATGTTGTTTTTTTTTTTGGTTTAATTGTTCATGCAAATTCGAAAGTCACCAGTTCGACAGCCCAATGTCGCCAAATAATGTGTACCAGGACTGTTTTACGTCACCATTAATACAATTTAGGGATCGGACAATAAAATGGAAATCGTTTATCATGCGCTAATTATTTTTAACAGAAGCATTTTTGAGAATCAAAAGTTTTTTGGAATATTAATCGGTCTCACGAAATTGCACTCTAAAGTAGTTATAATCGATTTGATATTTTGAAGACGCATAGCAGTAATAAAACTCATTAAACTCGTAAAAATTGATAAAAATGGCAAAGATTCGCCGAGCAAAATCTCAAATGTACGGACTTGTAAATCGTAAATCCCGCACAAAAGAGCCATGGCCAATTTTCCAAACGACAGATTTTATTCGAATAATTTACTTAATAGTGTATATCAATTTTCAAAAATCGAGGACACGAATCAATCGCAACCACAACTGGCCCACTATTAGAAATTTTGAAAGCTCGGAGCTGATTTATTAGAAAAAGCCCGCCTCCCAAAAAAAGACCCTCACATAATTGGCGCCACTGCCAATCCCAGACACTGACATCCATCACCCCTCCCCCAAGTACAACACGGATTTTCTGGCACCCTGCCAAACCACATCCGGTGGCAACATACACACGCACACACACACACACACACACGGAAGCGACCGACACACTTACGAAACAGCCGCCACGCGCGCTCGCTCACCAACGAAACTAGACTAAAAAGCAAAAGAGAGAAAAAAAAAAAAAAAAGTGGAGGACTTACAATATAGGAACGGCGACGTGGATGAGCGACTGATTGCCGCCAGTCGTCAGCGGCAGGTTAGGGGTCGACGAACAGGCGACTCCTTCCTGGTGAGCGGTGCCAACTTGCATGGGGTGGCCGGCGGCGTCCGACGCGGGCACAACCTTCGAAGGGGGGCGACGGCATTGACATTTTTGTAAGTTACGATGCGATATGGTAGCGACACGGTCAGGAGAAATCGATCGGCCATGCAGAAAATGTTAGCAATGATTGAACACGAAAGAACAGACTATCAGTTAGAATGGCAGTCTCTGGAATTTAATTAAATTTTACTCCGAAACAGAACTATTAAAGGTTTATGAACACAATTTCATTTGCAAAATAGTTTTAAAGAATTTTTCATAAAATTTCAAAAATAAATAAAAATATTTAATATTTAATATTAGAAACGAAATTTTCCCTACAAAAAATTTTCAATTACTAATGAGTTTAACGAGAAACTAAATTTCATACTTGTATTTCAAATATTTATACAGAATTAAACTGTCTGAAGGTGGCATTTCTTACGTTTTTCCTAAATAACAAATTCACCTAATTGAGTGTTAAGAAATTAAAAATTCACAGAATTTTCCTATGGTACGATGTTTTAATATTGTTTAGTTTTGCTGACAAAAGGTTTTGATAATAAAAAACGAAATGAAATTTCTTAAGCAAAAAAAATCAAGACTTGATGATTTTCCTACGTCATTCAACTTCTGTTGGGGAAATTATCTCAGTAAGATCATACTAAAATATCGAAAAAAAAATCCGTTACATACAAATCCCAAATTGGGTGCAAAGGCGACGTTGGATATTTCAGGTCAAGCCAATCGGCAATCAACCACACCAAACAAAAAATGACGGACAATCTCACCTTGGCGTTGTGCTTGTGCCGAGCAGCCGAATGAGCGACCGCCGTCGGAATGAGCGAGACGACGGCGGGAGGCGGCAACGGCGGCACCTTCCTCCCGGCAGGTGGCGCCAGGAGCGGCGGCGAAGAGGTGGAAGGGGAGGAGGAACCGTGCATGCCCAACACCGTCGGCGAATTGGCAATCACCATCTCGGTGGCGGGCTGCGACTGATGTCGGTGGTGATGGTGATGGGAGGTGGACGACGAAGGTAGCGGCGGAGTAGGCCGACCCTGCGCCGACGGAGACGCCGTGACACCGCCCACCACCGTCGCGTGTCGCTTCTCGCGTTGTTGGTGCTGCAGTAGCTCCAGGTGGAGTTTCTGCTGTTGCTGGTGGTGGTGGAGCAGTTGGCGTTGCACGGGGGACGGGTGGGAGGAGGGGAGGGCAGAGGTGGGTGGGGAGGAGGGGGAGGGGGTGGTGGAGGAGCTGCTGGAGCTGGTGGTGGTGGAGGAGGAAGTGGAGGAGGAGGAGGACGACGAGGTGGACGAGGAGACGCACGGGCGGCCGGCGATTCTAGAACCTGAAAATAAATAGCACATTTTATGTTAACAGTTGAGTAGACAACCACTTTTTAAATGATTTTTTCATTTTATTTTTGGTAAAAAAGGGGCTGCGCGATTATTTGGTCACACCCAAATAACGCTAATACGAGACGTTCTCGGTATTTCGGTTCAGCTTACCTGAGTTGGCGGAAGTAATAAGAGGTGTAGTGTCCGAATCGCTGCTCGGCGTAGGTGGCGCCACTCGCGACGGTCCACTGTGTATACTGGGATGGAGAAGGATGGATAGAAAATAATTTAAAATTAATATTACAGTATATGAGTAATTACCCGCTATACGCCCTCCCCCAAGAGGCTGCTTGCGGGTTCAAATTATAAATCCTCAATAATTTTGACGCCCAGAATAAAACACGGGAGCGCAAACTCACTTTGGTGACAGCTTCATGAGGGAGCGAGCTGCACTGTTCATCTGCAAAACAAAAAATATTTTGAATTTATATTTTGTTTTCTGCGAGTATTAACATATTTTCTTCCCCTATTAACTTTTTCGACACTGTAAATATGTATTGATTGGATGACAATAATTGCGTGGAGACAAAATTGAAATGAGATAGAATCTTACCTCCACAAACGAGATCGGAAAGATGCCGATCCGTTCACCGAGTTTCCCTTCGATCCAATTCTCGTCCACCCTTCTAAGTACGGTGATGACTTCGCCCTGCAATTATTCCCCGTTGAACATTAGTGCCCCTGCTTTTAAAAAAAGCATGTTCGTTCGTTAGTCGTTGCACATTAGGTCGTAAGCGCCGAGTACCGACCTTGGAAAACGCGAGGCAGTCCTTCTCGTCGTTGTCGTTCATGCGGAAGTCGTAGAGAGCCTTGCACTGCGGCGTGTGCGTGGGCAGCGGCGTCATCACTTGTACGTAGCTGGCCGGGAAGAAGCCGCCCTTGCCGCCCAGTTCGCCGCTGAACCAATTCAGGTCTATCTTCTTGCGAAGAATGATGACGTCGCCCTTCTTGAAAGACAGATCCCTGAATGGAGAGAAAGAAAGAGCGCAACACCTATGAATTAATGACTGAAAACGATATTTTCTCTAGTGGATGCACTCTCGAAATTGGCACAACAGTTTGTTATCGTAAAAATAACCTGTATCATAAATAATTAAAATGTAATAAGGATATTACAATTCTCTAATTGGTGCGGTAGAAATATAGTTTAGCTCAACTCACCCGTGTTCTTTGGCTTCGTAAGCGTACAGGGCTCGGGCACACGTCTGAACTTGGCTACTCTGTAATTGCCATACGAAATAAAATATATAAATAAATCGATCAATTCGTTATAATATAAATAAATCGATTAATTCATTCGATTTATGACGATCGAATGCTTATGACGCACGCTTCATAAATAATTTCAGGATAATTTAATTCTTGAGCGCCTTCCCCTTATCCACAATTCAATTATTATGATTTGGATATGAATAAATAAATATGCTGAACATTCATTATTCATTTAAAAAAAAAATACTTTTAACCTTCAACGGTATATATTTCTGTAATAATAAATAATAGCATAAGAACTTATTTTAATTTTTATAATAATTAATAATATCTGACCGTTTTATTTTAAATTTGAACTTGATAATACATTTTATTAATGTCATTTTTTCAGATTTTAATTTAGATCGAAAACTACAAAAATTTCAGACAGTTGAATTTGGCACTCCAAAAACAGTTAATTAATTAATTAGCCAAAATAAAATTGGAAAATTTCCCCCATTTAAATCAAAACCCGCTAAACGAAAATAATCATCTTTAAACGTACCGATTTCAACGGTGTAGGTGCATAGTTGTCTGTTATCCCGCCGGGCCGCACGGCCGCCGAATGGGGCGAAACGGGCGAGTGCTGCAGCGGCACGGGTGGCTGCGGCCGGCCGGGCCGCACCAACTCAGCCGCGCCAAACGACACGCCACCCGACCCACCGACACCGCCGCCCATGCAGCCCAAACTCTTCATCCGCGGCGCGTTCTTCATGCCCTCCAGAATCCGAATCAGCAGAATGTTGCATGGTAACTCGTCCACCTTGGTCTCCACCAACACCCGGCACTCGGGGCAGCGCAATTCCTTCCGCGAGCACACAATCTCCTCCAAACAGCGCTTGCAGAAAGTATGCTGGCAGGGCAGCACCTTGCTGGTGCTGTCCAGCTGCTCCAGGCACACGGAGCACTCCAACACGTCGTTCAGCATCCACTCGTCCATGGTGCCGGCACTCATGGGGGTCCGGGTGGGACGAGGTTAAAAATAGGTCCTATGGGGGTAGGTGGGGGTGAGATCACCGATCACCACGGAGAGGTGGTGGCTTCGCCCTTTAGTAGGATGGAGCGAGGCGCTCGGTTGCCATTAGAGCTGACCGCAGCAACTGCAACGAAAAATAGTGACATTGCGTCAAAGCACAGATCATTCAAAAGGTGCAGAGTGATATAATGGTTAACGTGCCCCGCTTACTACACCCGTGATCGCGGGTTCAATTCCTGAAACCTGGGTTGCTTTCTGTCAGCGGTGTATAAGAGTGCATAAAACAATTGATTTTCGTTCTAACTCAGAACCAGACTACAATTCCGAGCAAGGCACTCAGGATTTTCGCACACGTAACTACGGCCAATCACTCGCGATTACGTGCAGCCATTGATTAAGATATTTCGGGCTGTTGTTGAAATGTGATCTTAAATAAGAAATCGGTAATATGACAACTTTAAACAGTTGGCGTTTACAATTATAAATTACAAACCGACCACCGATAATACCAGCGAATCTTATTTCGGTGGTTCCTTGAAAATAACCGAGTGCCTGAATGTTTGAGCCGATAAGCGAAAAATCACAACACGATGAGAATTTCACTTGCAGATGCCAAAAATGTGACGCCGTGATATAAAATCAAACTAGATAGGATTTCTGAGTTGTTTAGGTTCAGATCCGGACCTGAAATCCTAGTGCTATAAATTCTCCGACTCATACTATCTGGTCTAGTTTGTTATAATTAGTCAAATATTATTTGTTCACTATCTGGGCTTTGACTACCAAACGAACCTTGCCTTACAGGAAACATATTCCATTTTCGCACATTTCACGTAATAACTTCGCTGATTTTAACGGCTAGCAAGTAAAACACATCCCTTTGAATAGCACAAGTCGCGAAGTCTTTCGTAACAACGCAAGTATGTATATCAGGCAGATTGACGCAATTTGTGTTTTTTAGAGAGGATATCAGCCTTTTAGTGGCGACAGTCGTAGAACAAATGGCAACAACACAAACCGTATCTCGGCAATCTGTGTGTTGAGCGGAGATAGCTGCGACTATTGCAGTATTATTAATATCTATCAACCGGAAGAAAGATTGTGCAGGTGTATTTGTATTACTATATATCAGCGGTGGCATCACTTTCAGACAAAATGTACAGCACTTTGGTGTCAGTGAAGGTATTGACGATCGAAATATGGCATTATTTCCGATACTGATTATTAAACTCGAAACTATTGACACCTTTCTGATAATGCCCAGTTTCAACTTCAAATTCAATTATCAAACAATTTTATATGGTTATGTCAAATTATTCGAACATTAGTATTTGTGTCATTCGCTTTCTTTAACTTTTGTCTTCTTTATTTGATTCAATGTCGATTTTTAAACTCGAAACTTTTTCAATTTCAATTTTCAAAGCAATTTCAATTATTTTGTAAAATAAATCTAAAACAAGTGCACAGTTCGGTTTATTTATTTACCATGAAGTAAATAATGATGCAGTACATGTACAATTACTGATCGAAATCGATGAACCAAGTGTGGAATATCGATTTGAAAAAGAAGAAAAAAACTGCTACGGGAACCATGTTATAATTTACAGCTCTTGAACGTTCCATTAGCTATGCACCTGACATTATTACCAGGGTTTTCTTAGAATAATCGATGGGCTAGTATCGATTTGATACCAGCGTCATTTTTTAAAGGACCGACAACAAGAATACAATGTGTACGTCGTAATTGTTTCACCGATTGTGACCCAATAGCTAGATAATTTACTAAAAAAATATGGGAAATTTCATTAGCTGAACATCATTTCAACAGCGCGGTATTCTATAGTACACAGGACCGTTAATTTTTTGACAATTTTTGCTAGACATCTTATTCGAAACCAGTGAAAACTGACGTTAACAAATTTCGGTAATTTTATATTTCCTTTATCATTCATTTTTATGGTGCTAAATACAGACCAATTTATGAAATGGAATGACACGAATGTTCGACGAATTTTTCGCAGACGTAAAGAATACGAAATCATTCCAAAAAATAGTTGCACAACAGAAAATACACGATAAGGCTGGCAACCGCACGAAAGCCTTTTAATCGGAATGAATGAAATATCGAAAGTACACCAATGCTAAACAGAACGCAAACTCAACTAAACTCTTCACATGTCAGACTAAACCTTGGTTCAACCTTTTTTTTTTGCGGACCCAATAGCCGACGGGACACCATTTTGAGTTGTTTTTTTAGTCGCTCGGAATTTTGCCCACCACCGGAGTGTACCAACAATTACAGGTACGATGTAATTGAAGGCAGGATTCGTGGATCACCCTTTCCTTTTTCTAATTACAACACAGCCGAGCAGAAATTCAATGTTGCGGCCATCCCAGACTATATAGTCAAGGCGAGGCAATGAAAAAGGCGTGTGTCAATGACCCAATCTATAAACGCTGGCCGCCAGAGTTATGCAGCATTCAATTTTCCGCGCATCGCTGCTCGCTCTCTCTCTCGCTCAAGCTCTCTCGTCAGTTACATGTATACACATCTGTAAACACTAAACGGTCGACCGGGAAAACAATGTGACGGTTACACGATCGACTGGCTTTTAATTGCCCGAATCTAGCCGACGTCCGGAACCCCTTTTCATAAACGTAGAAAAGGGAAACTGAATGAAAAATTATCGCCCGGGTCGCAGATTTATCAATGGAGGAGAAAAAGGCGAGTCCTCGTTTGACTTTTGAGCGGAAATAGACATATCCCGTTTTACTCGCGTCAGAAATACTTTCGAGATGGAGGCGCGTTTTCTATCAGAGTTCACGCGGTAGGTGGCTGGCGGATTGCATCACATTCTCGTCGCGGTGACCCTTCGGTCAAATGAAGACGGATAGTTAACGCACCCCCATCTCGAAGGTCTTTGAAGGCGGGATAGAGAGATGATATTTTTAGGGGAAATGAATTAGGCCTAGGGCTAGGCCTATGTCAACGATCGGCCAGGTACAAGATTCGTTAGTTTCTCTTCGGCGGCGGGGACGCTAATGTGTGTCACTCAAATTTCGGACTAACGAAGGCGTGAGTTCACGATAACATATTGCGTTTCTAATCGAAATACATGAAAAATAACTTACCGAAAATTTCGCCGCGGCCCTTTGACCCATTTTTCATCTGCATTGAGTGCATTCAAATCATGGTGCAGTCGGCTAGGTAAATCTTATAAGCGTGTATTGCATTACTGCGCATGTACGGATGCCATTTCTAATTCGAAGGTATTGGTTGTCACTTTCGTTGTTATTTCCGATAAAATAATTTAACTACATTGTACTATTGAATTAATTTTTCATACATAAAATAAATATTTGATAAATATCTGGCTTTAAAATAAGATATATATATAATTCTTGTTTGTTTTTATCGTTATTTTATCACGTTATTAGAAATGTCGACAACTGACACCCTATGCATGATTCATAAATATGGTGGTGCAGTTTTTCCTGCGACTTTGCAGCAATACATGACGTCATAAATTGAAATGAGTTTATCCTACACCCAATAGATGGCGCTGCATGTATCAATCACAGTCACAATTCTCACTAGACCAATCGATAGTATCGATTATTTAGAATGGTGGACAATCGATTTTCTCATGTTCACAACGTTCAATCTAATCCAGCTTTCGATGGGGTACGTTAACCTTTTTCGTGGAACTTCAACGTATGAAATAATGTTTGACTAAATATGTATATGAACGCGCCAAGTTTTGAACTGAACCTAATTATTGTGTGTGTACAAAGTGACCTATCAGCTGCTCTGCGGATGGACTCTCAATGAAATTTTGTAAAAACGAAATTACAATAAGAATTTCAACAAATTTGGACCAAAAAAATGGAAGAAGCAGCCTTAAGAAATGTAAGTTTGGAAATTGCATCAAGTAGGTTGGGTGCCTCCAATTTTTGCATTACCATTTGGCAGAAAGAACATGTGGTTGTGCAATTGTTTCTATTAACTACGCATCGGTGACTATCAGATATCACGTGTTAAAATATTGTGTTATTGCACCGGTGTTGACCTTCTTGGCTACTTTTTGTTTTATAAAATCGGTTTTGTCCTTAGCTTCGATTTTAGCCAGTAGTTTTAGGGTCAGTCAAATTTTTAAAGCAAAATCAGCCAAATTAATATCCTGTGCTAAAATTTACATTTAGACAGTGTAGGATTTGTCATAAAAAGTGGGGGGTCAGCAGTCTGGCCAAAGAGGGAGAGTCAAAACCGAACCCACAGTATCGGTCAAATTCACTCAAGTGTGGCGGCTAACCCTCTTAGGGGACTATGCAAAACCCACACTGCATTTAGATTTAATCAGAACAAAATACATTTTCATGTATTTGATTGAAATTATAGTGTTTACAAAACTAAATTCGGCCACTGGTATTGATTGTTTTGTTTTAATTTTGTATGTGAACAGTTCAAGGACTTTTTGCTCATCTACAATCGTATGACTGAGAGCTGCTTTAGCCGATGTGTCGATTCTCTGAACCAAAGGAGTCTGACAGCGAATGAGGTAATTAATTGTCAATCGTGTTGTACTGGGTTTTGTAGATCATAATTACTTATCTGAAGGACACCAATATTGGTCCCTTAATCAGAGAATTTGCCATAGGCAAACAAATGTTGGCATTTCACTAAAATTTAATTAGTTCGTTTGTTAATGCAGCTTTATTTATGAAATATAGTTTTAGAAAAGCTCTGTTAGTAGAATAAAATTGATTGAGAATCTTCAGACACCTGCGAAAGCATTGATTCTAATTAAATATTCATGCCATTGCCCTAATGTTTCAAATTTAGAAGCAGATGTCTTTAATCCATGGTCAACCGTATTTGTTTTATTTACAATGTCCTTGATTAACAATTCTGTATTCTAATCTGGTACATCCGATCTGACCGAGGGGTAAGCGTTCTCGCTCACCAACCAGCAGATCTGAGTTCGATTCCCGGTGTAGAGTGACAATGACAAAGTGTCGGGGGATCGAGGGTCGGGGTTCGGAGACGACGCGCGGGACACAAGAAAATTCCAGCGAAATTGTAAACCTCACAAAATCAACGCAATTATTTTTCAAACGATATGATTTTAATTTCATTTTTTCTTTCCTTTCAGGAACACTGTGTGGACAAATGCGCCAACAAACATGTTAATATCAATCACAAGCTCATGGCTATTTACATGGAAGTGCAACCTATAATAGCTAACAAGAGGAACGAAGAACTGGAGAAAGAAATGAAGGCAAATATCATATCTGCCGATACGACGGACGCCAATAGTACCGTGACTGTGAATCCGCCATTAGAGGCAACGCATTCCGATTCTGCTGTAAGCAATTAGTACTATTCATGTTGTTAATTCATTATGTATTTTACAAGAACTACATCTCTGCGAGGACGCAATGTCAATTACGTCTTTCACTTTAGTTAATAAATGTGAAATTTTACAAATATATGTACCCTTGAGTGTTATTTCCATTACGCGAGTACTGCCAATGCCATCAATTGGTACTGCAGACTACAGTGAATATTGACTTTTTATGTCTTAATTTTTAGTAGTTGCAAACCTTGCAAGGCTTACCCTGATAAGCCACATTGAGTGATTCTTCTTAGATAAAGAATATTTTTATCATTATTATTCCTGACCACTCTAGTAAATAGCACTACAGGATATTATTGTCTCCCTCGTGTCGCTATGACAATATATGAGGGGCACATTCCAGTACCACAGGATCGAATAAACGAAAGCCTGCGCCGGG
>JAUJYS010003290.1:0-13316 GCA_033995665.1 Melogona broelemanni | reverse complement strand
GGTGACGCCAGTACCCCAGGCTAACGAATAAACGAAAGCCTGCGCCGGGAACGAAGGCGTTTCAAAGTTCCTCAGAATAGGGAACCGTTCCTAGGAACGAATCAGAAAAGGAGACCGTTCCTAGGAACGAATCAGAAAAGTTCCATTTCTACCCAACATAGAGTGACCATGGAAAAAAATATCTGACGCAAACGCTTGCTAACGCACGTGTTAATTGAATGGCGAACCATGATTGCTTTCTGAGAGTGAGACATAATGATTAAGCGCTAGAAGGCCAAAAACAGGATACAGCATTAAGTAGGGCGATGCACAAATATTATCTAGGCTCTTAAAGGATTTTTTTTTAAATGAGAGGCTGCTACCAGCATTAACTACATCTATTGTTTGGCGTCAATTTGGTTGCATGAATAATTAATATATCCCAAAGAGGATAATAGTGGAGAAAATATTCAAGCCACAAAGTTGGTAGAGGTTTATCGATGCCGTTGAGGTTAATTGAGATAAGCACCGAGCGCGGCGAAAATTTCAACGGGTTGCCCCATTCATCACGCTTATTAAAACATTTATGTTAAAACAAACGCTTGTTGGAGGCGAAAAATTACAGAAGCCTCGTGGATTGAGCTATGTGTTTAAATAACCTGCTTGTTGTATGCGCTGATCTCTGAATAGAGCATTGGCTTAAGGCATGAATAAGCTAGCGAATAAAGTTGCTGATACGGTGGGTATCAACCAAATTCAGAAGAAGTCGAATATTCGTGACTGAATGCGATATCCTACATTAAATGGATAAACTACAGTACATGTATAGAATATACCCGAACAATTGTGCTGAAAACCCGCAGAAACTTTTCGAATTGGGATACTGAAGATGCTTTCTATGAATTTTAAAAATTATTTTGCAAAAGATGTGTACGAATTTGAATTGATTAAGTGAAGATTTTTGTATAATAATGGATTTGACTCTGATTGATCAACAAATTATAAAAAATTATCAATTTAAAAACCGAAAACGAAAAATAACTACCGGCACAAAAAAGTGGTGCACATACAATTTAGCATACAAATAATGATTTTGACTGGTCATGGGGTTGACAAATAACCCATCTTCTTTGGTAGGATAACTATTTTTTAACCAATTACTAAAACTAGTTGAATAGAGTGTGACAGTAAAACACTTTTTATGCGCCAGCTGCAGGAGAACAAAAAATACCTAATATTAAACAGTTATCGAAATTAATTAAATATTTATTTATCATGAAATCTGTCTCGGCGTGCTTACGCATTGTAGTTTTTTTTTTCATTTAGGGGGTAATTGGACGATATAGCAAATTTTACTATTTAAGCGAAATGATGTATTTAAATGAATTACATATCAAAATATTTAAATACGCAACATAGTTTGTATCCTGAAGTATGGTCTGGCGAAATTTCAACACAATTTATTTCCGTATTTAGGTATAATACAGTGCCTAATGTTAATGAGCACGAAAAACACAAAATGGTGAGGTGCACGTGTGTAAAATCGCCGAACCGGAACGATGAAGATGATCGAGATTGCACTAGAATAAGCCAAATGTTAAAATGACGTGATCGTTTCATTTCTTGAGATTAAATAAATATTTAATTAAATATATTTGTATGTTTCACAAAAAATAGTAAGTAGTCGCCTCGGTGCGGCATAAATAAAAACATTTACGCATAATCTAAATATTTGGTTTTAACATACTACATATTCCATTGCAATCTCGTTCATCTTCATCGTTTCGGTGATTTTCCTATGAACACATTTTTATTGATTTGTCCTAATTTGCACACCTCGTCCTTTTGAGTTTTTCGTGCTCACATTCGATTTTACCAGAGATGAATACGGGATTACTGTAGAGACTTTTCCAGTCTTTACGACTCATTCTAATACAACATAATAAAGCTAAACGTATAAAACTTCACTCAGCTTTGTACGGAGTAGAAATGCAAACATTTTAATAATGACCCACAGCTAATGACCATGAAACCATTGGCAATATTACAAAAAATCCGTTGCCATGTTTGAACCCATATTTCCCTTACACGGCGGCTTTCCCCCCCCCCCCTCCAGCATCGGTAAAGCCTCAGCTGCGCAATTGAAGCAAAATTGGATTTTTATTTGTTTAACGTCAACAGCAAAGCAAGCAAGCAATAAGAAACTACAACGCATCGTCCTAATGCTCGTAGAATGACGAGAGCGTCCCCAAAAATAACAAAGGGATTAGGGGGGGACCCATCATTTCGAAAGAAACGTAGATAAACCGCGCAGTGACACATGAAAAAAAAAGGAAAAAATATATAAAAGTAAATACAGAGATATATTGATCGACACATTCCACTTACTGTTCGTTGTGACATTTTTTAACCATTCTCAGAGCAGACCACAAAGTCAACAAAACTTCATCTCACTTTTTGGCGCGTCTTGAAAAACAATCGTCTGCGAGTTAAGGTGAAATAGAATACGCGTTGCCTTGCGAAATTTTTGTGAGTCATTCTTTTACTTATAAAACAATTCACGTTATGTCAATTTGGGGGGAAAAAATCAATTTAGATCACGTTGCAGATATAAACATGAGACTCGCCTGTTACACGGCTGCCTGATGTCAATAACAGGTAATTTGGGAAAATTATTGTTAATTCAATTGCATTGCAATTTTCGTTTTTTTTTCAGCCTTGTTTTATTTTATTTTTTTAAATAATTGATTATCAATCACTGGGAATTATGTACTCCTCTCTTTAGATAATTTTCGAAATTTATTAAACAAAAATTAAATTTTTAATAAAGTAGGAATGAATTTAAGCTAAGATTATTTAAACTTAAACCGAAATGACGTTACAGTTTAACTGAACTTTCACTGATATTTTTGATTGCTCAATTACCGCTTAACGGCAGGATACAACAAATGATTTGATCAATATCAAAGTAATCCCCAAATAAACGATTTGAATTAAGTTCGATTGGTATAGGCGTTTAACCCGTCCGCTACTGATACTAGTTTATGACATGTACTAGCCCTGTTTATTTATTTAGTACTTTGATATTTAGTTAAATAAAATTGATGTTTTGCTACAAAAAACTGCAATTGTTCAGCAAATTGTCCCAAATAATATTAATTAATGTAGGAATTATTTTTGATTTTGTGTCATCGGTAATTTGCAATTGTACAATTATCCCGTAGCCGTTAGCGGCGTTAACAATTGAAACCGTACATCTCAGACACTTTGGTCTTAATATAAAAAATGAAACAGCGCCCTCTAGGGATGTATTGTGCCCAAATCGCCTAAAATAAAATGTCTATCGGGCGTCGTATGACGCACGGAACCAGTAAAAAATCGTTTCGAAATACGACAAAAATAATTGTCGAAGCGGAACTCAAATTCCGAACAACGGTGATAAATGATCGGCTAATAAATTAGAACCGGAGTTTCTGCTGCTACATTTTTCATCCATTCTTGTTATATATATGGTAGATATTTTCTTCACCCATAAAAAAATTCGTTTTTAGTTTCGCATCTTGACCTTTCAACAATTTTCTCGCGCTATCTGTAGATGGCAAGAAAAATATTAATCAAGCGGCAACATAAACTTTTTTTTGTGGGGAAGCGCTCTCGTCAGGATGGAATTTGGCTTCGTACACAATGAGGAGGAATGTTCGTAGCCTAAAAACGTAAAAATACTACTGTCGTCCAATAAATTCCCGGAATGATTAAAAAAAAGAGCAAATGCATGGATATTATTGAAATTCGGAAAGAAAAAAAAAGAAACCGGAAACTAAACGCTGCTGAACCACATTGTCGAGGGAGTCCGCGTTGACGTTCGAATTGCCAATTTCCGTGCAATCGTTTGTATATCGTTTGCACGTCCCGTCTAGCTCAGTGGGTATGGCAACATACTCCGGAGTGGGCGGTCCCGGGTTCGATTACCGGTGCAGGCTCTCGTTTATACGATCCTGGAGTACTGGTGTCACCCCTCATAGCCGATGCCTCGGCTGAGGTTAAGAGGTGACTATTTGACCTGAGCTCCCTGTCCAGAGAATAGGGGTGAAGGCAGCCTGGCTATACCAATTGCCATTCCCTTTCTACCTTCCTTCCTCCTTCCTTCGAATCGAGTTGGAAAAATTGGAAGAAGTAAAAATTAAAATCAGGAATGAATTTCACAAAATTTCAATCAAATCCATGCAACAGTTTTTTTCTACCATTCCGGAAACTTATTGGAAGCCCCTAGTATAATGTATCGTCGAACCGAAACATCCGAAAGCCATACGTTTTAGCATCGTCGAATTAAGAGACGGCATACCCCACTGCAGCAATAAATCGTGAAATAATCCACAAAACATTAGATAAGGGGGGAATCGTATGTAACCTTGACTGCCGAAAATGCTTCTCAAATGAGAGCGTTTATGCACGGACAATTTAACTTTGGAGCAGGGGGTAACTTATTTTCTGGCAACGAACGGATGCATTCGAAAGAGTAATTGTAATTAACATTTTAGATTGATAGCTCAATACTAGGAATTATCATTTTTATATAATCCACTGATGATAAATGATACCGTAAATATATTTTGTGGAATTAGTTTGGGAACCTGCATTTAATAGATAAGGATTGGATTAAAAATGGAATCAAATGACTGATTATTTTTCGTAGGACAGCACTGTACTGTATTGCACTGTACTGTGCTTCACAAATTTAAATTGTTTGAAGTTAATAACAAATAAACTTTCATTTATTTCAATGCACGTTGGAAAGGCAATTATACTCATCAGTTATAGTTATTTCCGTTCGTTTAATTACCTTTCTATCGGGCATTAAAATAAATGAAAGTATATTTGTTGTTTATTCGATATTCAACTTGGTGTGCTCCGGCACTTTAGTTTCTTGGAAATAGGTCGGTTAAACAATCAGGGAGCTTCTAAATAGATGAAATTATCGTATAATTGTGGTTAAAATATATGTTCGTGCCTCGTTGTATAGTAGCATTTCTATTACATAAACATGAACAAACCAAAGAGATTCCAGAGGATTAGAGAGCAGAAATGGTTTTTTAAATGAAATGCTCGGCTTACCGATATGACGCTAACGGCAATTACCATTTTCACAGAAACCGTCTCTTCCTCGAAAAAGCTGCGCCTCATAGGGACTACGCCAAGTAAATTAAATATAATTAGGTTAGATTTTGTTACAGGTTTGGTACAACGTAGCATGCCCCCTCCCCCCAACAACGCAAATTGTGGTGGCAATTTGCGTTGTTGGGAGGCATTTTGCGTTGTTTGGTTAGATTTTGTTACAGGTTTGGTAGCACTACTAGTCATTGTTTCGAATTGCAACTGACGCTCTGTGTCAAGATGCTCTCTGGTGGAAATCTTGCTCTTCGATGGTAAAGGCTGCCTACCGCAGAGCCATACAGAAAGGCTGCGCAAAATCAAATGCCCCCCCAACAACGCAAACTGCCACGGCAAACCCGCATGGCATCTCTAACGGCAGTGATTGCCAATATCCGGGGGCAGCAATAACAATTAGGCGTGCACGTTTAACTGAGCATTACGACCGCAAATGCCTAACCTAATGATCATTTCGAGAAACCTGATCGAATCTGCTATCAGTGACGCACAATCAGAAATGAGATGCATGTATTGCATGCGCAAGAAAAAGTACAAGTATAAATAAATTATCAATTTCGCAATCGAAATGGAAAATCCACAACAAATGAAAGCCCTTTTTAATCACGAGGCGCATTAATAAACAGTTCAACTTGTTCTAAGCGCCCCTTGAATCAACTGTCACAGGTATCACTATACCCATAATCTGGTCATGATTCATACAGTCTTGTAAAACAGATAATTTAAATCAAACGATCACAAGCATGGTCCTAAATAATCGCAAGAGAAAATATGCAGTATTTTTAGCTTTCGATTGCTTTGGCTCAAGCTCTAAGTCATTTTTTAAATTCTCTATTTTATAATTCACGAAGTTTGCTCAACTCAATTTTTGCATTTGTGACTGTTAAAGCCCATGCTATTTTATTTTTTTGCAATTCATCCTACGCCACTGTGCAACTTCAGTTTAGATACCACCGGGTAAATGGTTTCGGTTAAACGTTAACGGAGGGGGCAACGATAGAAACGGTGGAAAATTGCGTTTGGAAGTTGCGTTTATACCGAGATTACGCGTCTGTCTAGAATTCCTACGTGAATTCCCAATCCCATTGTGGGTATGTCGTTTGCGTGTGCGTTGAGAAAGGATCGTTTAGCGAAATTTTATCGCCAACCTGAACAATGGCGCGGAGATGTAGCCAAACTAAGACCGGTCGAAATTGGACTGCGTCCGCTTTTCTGCATCGAAAATGCTGCGGACAAAAGATCTCCATTGGCCGTTTCCGAAAAATAATGCATTTTCGGATCATATCAGACATATGTACACACTCGTATGTGGAGGTTAGTTTCTATTGGACCGAGGGGCTCTTGAAAAGCGAAACGTTTACGAAATTGGAACGAATGAATAGGCAAAGCAACGCCACCGTCCCTGACTTAAGCAGTTGTTGTTTCAATTATATTTATACTGAAAAAGTCATATTTCGCTCGTATCGTTCGCTCATAAAGTCAGATTTCGCTCGTTGCCAAGTCTACTGGGTTTAACTGGCTAAAATGTAATAATGAAATGTTATGAACTGTCTGGTATGGCACAGTTGAACAAAATAAAATTACAGTCAACCATCCAGAGAAAAGTTGTTGACTTTTATTTCAAGAACCTTGTCTGAAACCCTCTCCGCCGTACAAATTCCTTGTGGTTATTGAATGAAACTTTAGGTTACGCATAATTCACCCACGGCGTCAACTCACCATGTAACACATTTTATGTCTACATGTATTTAAACACGTTATATTTATTTTTATCTACAACGCTGTTTGTTCGTCATTTCACATTGTGTTGTGATCTCGTTCATTGTCATCCCGCTGGTCCAGCGTCTTCATATAATTTACATTCACATGTTTTTATATACTTTAATTGAAACTTTAGGTGTGTTTCGTTTCGCATTGTGCTGCGATCTCGTTTATCTTCATCCCGCACGGTCCTGCATTTTCTTATTATTCAAAGATCATTTGTTTATGATTTGAGTATAATGAATAACAAGTTATAATCCTCGATAAACATCAGAAGCAGTTTTACGAGATCGTACTCGTCTACTGTGAAGTGATTCCATATCCTAGTTCTCTTTTTTGGCGTATTTCATTCATGACATTTACCATCTGTGCGGTTTATTATTGCAGTAACTATAGCCCTCGTACGTGCTTTTATGGGAATATGCGAGGGGCACATTTTGACCAGCACTCCGAAACCGAATAAATTAGAACCCGCATTGGGAATCGAACCCGAAACCGCCGCCGCACCAGTCGATTGGTTGAAATATCGACTTGGCCAGGGGCGGACTGGCCATTGCAGATGGGCGGAAAGTCAGGGAAGTTAGGGCTCCTTGGAGTTATTTTCCGCCCGGGCCCCAAGGAGCCAGTCCGCCCCTGGACTTGGCTATGACGAGTCATACTTTGGCGTTTTGTGACTTTGTCAATTTATTTAGTTTACCGTCTCAGCTTTTCCATATTTGACGCTTATCATAGTTGACCTTTGAGACGCGCGACGTACTACCGACTTAAGAGGCATTACTCCGCAACAAAAAGCGCCGGCTAATCCGAAAATTGAAACGTTTTTGCCCGTTCACTGTACACCGTAGACATCGACGCAGTTAGCAAGCACTGCCACAACATATCTCTATTTCACCACCAACAAGAATTAAATCCCTTCACCATAACATCAAAAGTTCTTTCTTTCCACACTAGACATGACGACTCACTGCGCGCGTCAGGCCGTAACACTAAACCCCCGCATGTACAGTGTATAGCCGCAACCATGCGTAATTTGTACGCTTTTTGTCTCTTTGTCCGCCTTTATGTGAAAAGGACGAACACGGGTTCCCAACGCACGAGTCCGATTATCCCTTTTGGCTGACTTACACGAAAGCCACCAGGATAACATCTCGTCACTCTTTCTGCATTTACGAGTCACCGAATAGCTGCGCATTAAGCGAGGCGAAATAGCCAGTGTTGGTCCCAATGGGTGACTCGGGGCATATTTTCTTTGACATTGCCCATCTTTAAAGTGGTGCATGAAAAAAAAATGATGAAACTACTTGGAACTATATAACGTAGATTTTATAATGCACTTTTGATATAAAAAATTTTTTCTTAAAAAACCTGCTTTTTTTCGTTTTGTTTTTTTTAATTGGTCACACAACCACAAGCACATAATTCGTCAGAATATACGAGTATGACGATACTCATGGAAATTGAGGCAATTCAATGTCAAAAACATGTTGAATCCATGCCAATGAGATGCTAAGCCCTCATCAAGAGCAATACACCAAATGTTGAAACTGGCAGAAGAAGATAGAAGCCGTTTGAGTTAACCTAAAAAAATGGTGTATCCTTGGCCATTGCAGATGTAGTATGGGTTTCACTTGTAGGAAATATTATTAACGACGATAATCGTGTTTTCATCGTCGTTATTGAAATTTCCTACAAGTGATGGCGCGTAACGTTGCCGTATTACATCCACAAAGGTCAAGGATACACCATTTTTTTCAGTTGAAACTTATATTGTTTTAATTGTCGCTTAACATTTTTTTTTTTGGAATATTTAGATTATAACCAATTAAAAAAATTATCAAATAGGTAGGGGGGTCGGCCTCCAGTGGCTCAGTGGATATGGTCACAGTCTACACAGTCTGCAGGCTTTCGTTTATTCGATCCTGTGGTACTAGAATGCGCCCCTCATATATTGCCATAGCGACAACCAGGGGTACAATAATCTCCTGTAGTGCTATTCACTACAGTGATTTGGAGTAAAAAAATATATGTTAAAAATACATTGATTAATGTATACTCGACGTTTCAAGCACTTTTATTATTTTTTATGCGGTGCACCACCATTTGATATCACGTAGATTCAACTACGAGATGTCCTGAGTCACATATTGTGACCAACACTGTATGTAGGCCATCAGTGGGTTTTTACACCAAGCGGAAGCCGTGGGCGCCTCGTCTCTGACCTTTTGTAGAAATAACGGCATCTGAGATATCATAACGGATTTCTCAGAAATGTGAACGAGAAGGACTTTCCCTCGGATTAATGGCTTACGAGTTGCCAGAACCCATAACAGCATGATGATACCCAAAAAAAATCTTCGTAATGAAATCATAATAAAAATCTATTAAATCTGGGCTTTAAGCGAATTTAATCTGGTTGAAAGTGCAGACTCAGCATATTAATATGTGCCGTTTGCACTACTGCTATGGTCAGGGGGATCTTTACATTTCGTTTGACGCCGCTGGAGGCGCTGTCGATTGGCTGCGGGGGTGAAAATTCTAGACTTGAAAACGAATCGCAATGTAAATTTGATCTAATTCCATCAGTATGGGATCTTGACCTCTGATATACTCCAATATGTATGAATGAGCAAAACAAGACGAGACTCGATGCTATACATTAAAGTAGATCGCTGAATAATACTTACTGATTGGTTAGCAAAGTAGAGAAATTGTTTCGTTTTTCTGACCTTTAGCGGTTCCTTCAACTGCAGTCCATCATAATTGCGAATCGAGAATCGACGCTGGTGGAAACAAGCGACCGCCGCGTAACAGACAAAAGCCAAACAAGAGACGAGCCAATCAGGGGATGACTCTCGACAAAGCCTCCTATCCAGGTGCAGCTGTTGCATATATGCCAAAAATTTGATATCCAATCCCACCCCAAGCCACCCCCACTCGACATTTAAGCAGATGAGATCGATACGTCACTCGCCAACAACAACAAACAGGCGGCCCTGGAAAATCAATAAAACGGCATGTAACGACAACGGATTAGCACAAGTGCTCCATTTTGCTGTCATTACGTAGGCAAAATACAAGGAAAATTGTATCTCCATTTTCAATAGAACGAACCATGTGAGTTTAAGTTAGTAGCGCTTAGATTCCTTTTCCTAGGAAGGAACGATAGGTTAGGTATAGTTTCTTATTTTTTTTAGGAACTGGAACGGTCGTTTTTTTTCTGTGTGCAGGATTCTTTTTGCCATAACTTTGAATTTTCTAAGAGTACAATTTTCCAAAGATTGACGACATCGGAACAATGTTACTGCATCAAACATAAGTTGTTAAATATTTTGGTCTGTATCCGCAAATCGGCATATGTCCTTTAGATCAGCTCCAGTAAATGTCCATTTGGCGTCATTTGTAAATTTATTCACAATTAATTTTTTGTCATTTTTTTAAAAATATTTTTGACTCGATGGAACGGAAAAGAAACGGAAAAGTTCCAGGTTCCTTTTGGAAAGAAACTACCTGAATCGAAATGACCAGGTTCCTTTTAATTTCTATAGGACCTGGAATGGGAACGGGTTCCTTTTTTCGTGGACGAAACATGGAACTGGAACGGGTTCCTTTTCAAAATGAACGAACACATCACTGAAAATTCTTAAGACTCAAAATACGTCTTTGCAGTGCATGAGCATTTTTTTTCCTTCACTGCAGTGAATGACACTACAGAAGATTTTGTGCCCCACTAATCGTCTCGAACAAATATTTAGAGAGTGGCATTTTTTCACTAGTATCTCGGGATCGAATAACGATAGCCTGAGCCGGGAATCGAACCCGGGATCGCTGAAGTACGGACCTACATAAAAGAAGGCGAGATTGAAGTTACTTCGGTTTGTAGTGTGCTTAGAAATGTGCACAAACACGACAAATATTCATTTCACCAGCCCAACCAAAAATGCGTTCTTCCTTGAATAGGCAAGAGTTGGAAATTTGGCCGATAGAGTTAGTCGAGATCACCACTAAGTGGCCCTGGCACGCTGTAAAATGGTCTCAGCAGCCGTAACCGAACAGCAAATGCCGATTCGGTCGGCCGTGATTGGCCGCGCCGAACGTAAAGCCGAGATAATTAGCCGCTCTGATTAACGGATCGTGAAACAAAGTGACGGGACATGCCAAATGGAACCGCGCGCCCGTGCGCGCTAGCCGGAAGTTGTGTGGGTGGGTCGACCGACTATGGTGGTGCCCACTCTGCACCATGCTGTTCCATCGTAACAAAACAAAATCCGACAAAAAATTGGCGGCTGATGTTTCGTTTGCTAGGCGCCAGGCGGTGCTAGTGTCAAGTTAGATCTTTATATTATACAAGTACCTGAAATGCGAGTACCTTTTTAGATTTTTGTGAAAAATATATATCGCAATTCGGTTGTCTCACTGAACGCTATTTTGAATCGAGATGACGACGGCACGACTTCAATGTTGGCAGCTTAATGCAGCGCCCCCATGAACAGAATTTTTTTAAGGTTCATCAACACCCATGCCAAGTTTCAAGAGAATCGGTCAACGTTTCGCGAAGATCTGTTATGGTGAATTTTTGGTGCCATTTTTGTTACTCGGTAAATCACGTTTTGCCCAACGGTATTTACATGACAATTTTAGCTTGCCGAGGTAGAAGGATCGAAAGCTTGACTGGACGTTTAGTCACTAGTTTTTGCTGTTGAGGGACATGCCTGTATTCTTTCTATGCCTTTAGATATTTCTTTCTGGTAGTACGTCGCCGTCGGTCGTACTGTTTACTCACAAACCTTTTTTTTTGCAAACAGTACTCACGTACCCGACCTTAAATATCCTTTTTTTTTATAGAGGCACTGTTTAGAGATGACGTGGATATACGGTGCAGAAACCCTTTCGACTCTGATGATGCCGAGTTGCAAAAAATACAACCCCGGAGCGGATCCATCTAGATCATATTACTACTGCACACTACTGTATATACTGTCTAAAAGGACCTTGAAATTGAATCCACCCAGTGCTGCTTGTAAATGGGCTGAAATGTCGAGCGGACACGAGAAACCCATTTGTCGCACTCCAAATAAGTAAATTCCAGTAGGAGATTCCAGTTTTGCATATCCGCTCCTTGTTATGCAAAAAAAAAAACTGTGTTGAGGATGTGATTCGGTAAATCAAGCTTCAAAATGAATGTTTGTCACCAGCAGGCCTTAGAAATTCGCTCAATATTTTTTTTCTTTGGTGGCTGACAGCATTGGGGGAATAAAGGGTGTCGTGAAAAAATCAGCCACTAAGCATTTGATTCTGTGCTTACGGTTTGAGCATGGTCTTTATGTTGACAAATATTTGTGGGCAGATAATTTGTAATGGACTTTTACTTTATTATTAAAATTTTAATGGATATAGCTGATAATTTTTAATGGATTTTAATAAAAGATAATTTTTAATACACAGACGGTTGAGCGGGTGGTCCCGTGTTCGATTCCTGGCGCAGGCTCTCGTTTATTCAATCCTGGTGTAAAAATGTACCTTTCACATAATGCCTAAGGAACACGGAGGATACATAATCGGGTCTAGGTCACCACGCGTACAGGACGTTGTGGCCATTTGTGGTAATGGACAATACCGACAACAGTCAAATCCATAATTGTCAAATACGGTAACGGCCAATAATGATAAAGGACAGGAATGATAACGAAAATATTGAAACCAGTAACAGCCAACCACAGAGATGGCCAAATACGGTAGCGATCAAACCCAGCAAAGGTCAATTACAGCAACGGTCATTTCAAGTATCAGCCAAATACAGTACCACAAATGGCCATTATCAATTTGACCTTTACGCGTTCTGACCTAGACCCGTTTTGGCCCTACCCCATAGAATCTCCTGCAGTGATATTCGCTCCGTGAGGGGAATTTCCCCACATATATATATTGTTTATGATCAACGATAATTACTATTAATTCCGGTGCGGCATCCAGTTATGTCACGAAATTAAATCTGAAAATGTGCAGCGTGATTGTTTAGGTGGTAATTTTACGCGCAAACTGTTTGCAATTGTGTATTTTATTGGGTTAAAATACCACCTTACAACTTATGATGAATATGAATGATGTAAATGTCTGCGTCTAGAGCAAAACAAAAACACGTATTTTCATATTTTGAAATACCGTAAAAGGTTGGGCAATCAGATGACGGAAATGAAATAAATTAGCATCATATTTTATGCGCAGACAGTTACGGAGGATGCCAGATGCCAGAAGGAGATAAAAATTAGAATAGCAATAGCGAAGAAGGCATTCAGGGAAAAACAAAGAGTATTGACCGCAAAAAATATCGATTTGAACCTTAGGAAAAGAATACTCATTGCATATGTATGGTCAGTAGCCCTTTATGGAGCAGAAACATGGACAATGAACAA
>JAUJYS010003289.1:0-13318 GCA_033995665.1 Melogona broelemanni | reverse complement strand
TACAGGAAGAGTTACTCTCCCTGTGGGTCCCGATGAAGATGGAAGCGACGCAAAAACGGCTTTTCGGACGAAATTACGCGTAACCCACAGGATTGTCATACTGTTTGTATTTATAATTCCCACAATATATGTACAATCAACGTTCTACACATACACAACATCTTTGAATTCTGCTACGATTTTCTTGAGTTTTATAAAAACACCAATACATCATAAGCAGTTGCCGTTTCCTTTTCTCTTTGGTCGAGAAAAACTTTAATTATATAGCGGTAACATATATTCAATACATGTAAACTCGGTACGCCGCGGATATAGAAAGCTCTTTTGAAATGATATCATTTATTTTTGCGAGCCACTTGTGAATGACGACGCACCACCAGTTTCTCACGCCCTTCCCATGCCCACATTTTTTTTTAATGATTATTAATATTTGACAAAAATAATTATTATAAGTAAAATTATTGCTAAGGCCAAGGAAATAGATGAAATTGACAGTTGATGAATCATATTTTTTATACGTTTTTATTTTCCATTAAACATAATTTACATTCAAAATATTTTTTTAAATAGCCATAATAGGTATTGAGGAAATTGAAAAAATATGACATATTATGACAAATGCTTATTTAATTTATTTATTTCCCCAGTTTATTTCTGAGTGCATCAAAAGCTTGCCCAGCTGCTTTTCCAGCTACTGTTGCACCAAGAATACTGGCAGCTCCCTTTAGCAAAGATCCTATAAGAAGAAATCAGAAAATTTATTAAATTTTATGTAAACTACTGTAACACTAAAACTTAAGTAAAACACCACTACCAAGGATGTAATGTTTAGCGCAATAAAGAAACTTTTCAAAATGCATCTTAAAAGAAGTATCACTATTAAAAAAATTATAATGAGTAATATCATTTCATGGATTTCTTTCAACTAATTTACTAACAAATACCCTACTACTCCTACCCATCTCCTCTACCATACTCCTACCCATCTCCACCTCTCCCCAGCTTGCTAGTGTGATCAAATCATGTAATGAAGCTTTACATTCAATTAGTTTCTATATACTGATTAATCGTAAAATCGGTCTCGTTGTGTAAACGCGCCAAATATTATTTACAAGTAACGGTAATTCCATTAGTCTCTCTCCCTTTCTTCACATACAAAAATGCAACTTTTGACTTACCAGCGAGTCCCTTTTCAGCTTCAGTAACAGTACTTTCGTCAAATGCCTGCAATGAAGAGAAAAATTGCGATATAAAATATTACTATTACAAGATAATATTGTATGTCGCTTAATAATGTTTTATAAATGAGCCAAAACTAGGCCAAAGATATAACTAATATAGCTACTTTAATTATTGCAAGTAGTCACTATTCTTACTTCAGATGCACTTCCAGTCTGGGAGATGATGCAAATAGCCAAAATCATTCCGATAACTGTGATAAAATTCATTTTCCTATTTGGACGTAAAATCGAAAGGTAAGTTATTAATATTCGTATTTTAAATTATTATATTGTAAAAAATATATTGCAGGGAAATAGTTATGAGAGAAATTAATATGTTTACATTAGTTTAGTGGTAGCACAGTAAGTGTGTGTATACAGCAAGAACTAATCAAGTTTTCTGATGTTTGGATGTTTTTGTTGGTGCTTTTATAGTGTGTGCAGATGCAAAATTTACATACAAGTTTCGGAATTTCGATATTATTATTGGCACATCACATGGATGCGAGTCATGCGACATACATATGTTCACCAATGAGAAAACATCTGTTCAGCCTATTTCAGAAAACTTAATAAATGTATTAGTCAATGCACAAGGCATGGCATTGCATTTGACCTCTGAAGAATAAACGTTGACATGCTAATTCAATTAAATTAAAAATATAATTGCATGTTCGAATACAATATACATTGGGCAATGAAAATATTCCTCACTGTAACAGCCTTTTGCTCAGTTAACTTAGAATTTACACAGACATGGGTAATAAGTCAAAATGCAGCAGCATGGTATATTCCTGCACTCGATGTCACACTCGTTTAAACAACTTTAATCTTCCTTCCCCCTCCTCCCAACAAAAGTGACGTTTCCCGATGCTTCTGAGCTGGCATTCATTTGAACACGTGCCACATGACTCGTTCTTGCTAGCAAACGTGTCGTTTGATTTTTAATCACTGTAATGCTAAACACTACGGGATTTATACCCCTCGTGTCGCTATGGCGATATGTGAGGACAGGGAAGGGAAGGGGAATGTCAGATGGTATACAAGTGTGACAAATCGAATTAGATGTTTCAATTAATTTATGTTTTGTCAGTGGATATGCCAGTATATTGAATAAATTATTGCTTCGTTTTACAAATAAATTTTAGGTTCATGCTTGTTATTTGTTTTTCACTATCGTGAAGCCACTACGAAACTTTGGAGATTTAGCGAGCAGTTTAAACATTGGTGAATGTTTGGATACAATTCGACAAATTAAACTCTGACATTTGAACCGTACCTGCTGCAAATATTCACGTTGCGCGCGCTCTCTCATTATATTTAGGTGTTCATCATAATAACAATATTTAGGTGTTATTATTTATTTTTTAATACGCGCTGGGAGCGCTCATTTCTTTTTATATTCAGTACGTTCTTTGTATGCGCTCTGTGCATTCTATTTTTTGTTTTGCTTATCCCTAATTTTTCCCCTAATTTTGGTTAGAAAAAAATATATGGCATATATATATATTTGTTCTAAAAAAAAAAAGTTAAAAGTAAGGGTGCGGAGAAACGATATAGACTTTCCATTTCGCGAATATTTGAGTTTGAAAAAGTGAGAGAAAATTTTGATTTTGGTTATTTAAAAGTCACGAAAATGTTCGGTCAAGGAAAGTCAGGAAAATGTATTTAATTCTAAACCGGTCATCTCGGACTTAACGACCGAGTGTGTTACCGCTACGATATTAAAAATTCTAGTTATGCCACCACTCACGAGATGGCGCTGTGCTTCAGAGTTTATACATTTGGGCGATTCCAACTGAACCCCGGCCCGTTCTGTCAAAAATCAAAATGGAGGTTTCTTGCTCTTTGTGACCCAGTGCCCTACTAACTCCCAGTATTCGATTTTCAGGAGATTTTGGATCCCCCAAGTCCCCAACTATAGTGGGTAAGTGTTGTGTGTTTCTGCGCAGCGATTGATTTTCGTTTGTAACGTTAAAGTTTTCTGATACAGTGATTAGAGCTCGATTTCCAATTACAATATGTCTGTGTGTGTGACTGACCTAGGCCTACTTTTGAACTTTGAACTTTACTCGAGGCCTAAGTAGAGTTCACTTGTTCCTAACCTAGGCTTTAAATCTAGGTAGGTATCTCCAATATGTATCTCGGCTTCATTTCCATTTCGAAGGAAGGCGCACGCACGGATTTTTTTTAATATCATGTTATTCCAAAATTTTAAATAGAACCTTCACTTTTTGGGTAGAGGAAAATGTTTGGCGACTGTAATGTTTGTTGTGTTATGATTGATGATAATCAAATTTAAATTTCGGTCATTGGAAAATTTCTATTTTGCGCTGCAAAAGTAACTTTTAGTTTTCAGCAGTGTTGGGTAGTAACGGAACGGAAAGTTCCCGTTCCTAGGAACTGTTTTTTTTTTTTGAGGAACGGACGAATGCCTAGGTTCCTTTTATTTCTGTAGGAACTGTAACGGGAACTGATTCCTTTTCTTGAGGAACTGGAATGGGGGTTCCTTTTCTGGTTACAGCGTTCCTTGTTCTAATAACCTTCATTCTCTAAAAACACACTTTTCCTAAAAAAACACGTTTTGATTGAAAATTGATCCTAAATTTGAAAATCTTTTAAGTTATTCAAATGAAATTTGGCAATCATGTTGGTATTTCTTTTGTATATGAATTGGCCCCGCGCACGTGCAACTCCATAACGTTGATCATTCGAATTCTTCAAATATTGAAGGAACGGAAAAGGAACTGGTTCTTTTAGAAAAGGAACGGAGGAACGCCTAGGTTCCTTTTAATTTTGAGGAACGGGAACGGGAACTGGTTCCTTTTTTCATCGGAGGGACGGGAACGGGAACTGGTTCCTTTTTTCATCGGAGTGACGGGAACGGGAGCTGGCTCCTTTTTTCACCGGAGGGACGGGAACGGGAACTGGTTCCTTTTTTCATCGGAGGGACGGGAACTGGTTCCTTTTCAAAAGAACGAACCCAACACTGGTTTTCAGTGTTTGTATACCGATGTTTTCAGCAAATTGCAAACAAAATAAGTGACTATGGCTATCTAAAAATTGTGTTCTGCTGCAACGGAAATGTTGTTTTTTATTCGAACTGACGTCTAAATAGCCTTATGTACCAGCAGTCCGACGTCATAGTACGTTTTATTAACTCGTTCCAGGAAGTTTCATGCAGGTGCTGAAGATCTCGCTGGAGTATGGTCCGCTGGATCAGGACAGCTGGACGCTGGATCGAGACAACTGGACGCTGGACCAGACAGAAGGAGCCGGATAACGTCACATCGAGTAGGCGACTTCTATGATTTTTTCTATGATTTTTGTTAGAAATGTGTCGATAAAATAGTACATTGGTTATAAAATTATCGCGATTAAATTATCACAGTATATGTATATTTGGCACATTTCTTTTTCCAAAATTTTAATTGTGATGCAGCAAGGGACCGTCATTTTTGCGTTCGCTTTTTTTTATACCAATAGTAAGTTAAAATCTGGTTGTGAAAAACAAAAAAGACGAGGAAAAGTCGCCGAACCGAAACGATGAAAAAGAACGAGATTGCACTGGTATTTGCAAAATGTTAAAAGCACGTTAATTTGAAGGACAAAACGTGATAGTTACATTTCTTGGGACAAACATTTGAATGTTCAAGAAATGGTTAGTTGACGCCGCGGTATAGCTAAATTAAAAACATTTACTCGGGTTATTTTATAGACTGTATAAAAAATGGCAAACCTGTTAAACTTTCCTAAAATTGTTTTTTGAAAGTGTTGACATATTAATCGAATCAAAAGTAGCATAACGTTCCCCCTGCGATGAAGATGAATATTTAAAAATTAAATTACTGTTAGTGGATCTTAGAAATATCAGCCAAAATATATTAGGGTTGGCGGAAATTATTAGACATTTGACGAATTATTTTTTTTTTGTTAATTGCCATTCCAGAAAAGCGAGTCATTGTCAGTCACAAAAGCAGTGGATCAATACGGACGTTCGGAATATCATTGTTCTCCGTCATAACGACTAATGAGGTATTTACCAATGGTTTATTATCATTATTTCAGTCGGAAGAATAAAAAATGCCCTATTTTTATCACAACAACTACATTTATAAATATACATCAATTTACAACCCCCAGGAGGGTGACCTTATAATTTAGCCTAGCCTAAGCTTCTGATCCAGGTCGGGATCATTAACGTGTACCCTCATTGTCAACCCGCCATTGTCACACGTCACCTCTTGGGCGTGGTAATGTCAATATTTCCGGGCGCCACTAATCCTCCTGCCGTCCTTTTCTTCCAGATAAACTGGTGTGGGACAAAATCAAGGAGACCCAATATGCATGGCCGTCCAGAAGGTACGAAAACTATTCAGACATTAAATTTTTGAATCGCCCTCGCTATTGCGTCAATCGCTGAACGATGAAATTATTTTCCGCTATCTCTGAATTGTTAAATTGGCCTGCCCACCTTTTTCCGACTCAAAGTTCATCATCAGGAGGCAAACTGGTAATTTTGCCTGGTCTGGGATTGTAAACGTATTCCTGACATCGCACTAGGCACGGCTTCTCACGGCTAGACATCCATTCCAAAGGAAGGCGTTTGGCTCGTCCGAGCATTCCTAAGTTCTCGGCCGGGAATTAAGCCCGCGATCACGGTTACCACCACTCCATCTAAGAGCACCTATTTTATTTCAACGCTACCTGTTGCATCACCGAAACGATTTCGTGCGCCCCTACCCCTCCTGATTCATAAATTTAGCGAAGCATTTTTTTATCATTTATTCAAGTTTAATAGTTACAAATAATTACATTTTGTCAAGACAACAAAAAAGCCATGTGGATTGTCACGACAACAAAAAAGCCATGTGGATAAGGGCATTTTAATTATAATTAATAATAGTACTGTATAAACTATAAAGAAATAATAATATATGCAGTACGGTTCTTTTTGGCCAAATGCCAAATGCTAATATTACCTGAAAGTTAAATAACACTCTTTCTGCTTTAATCTCCACTCAAATTTGTAGGTTTTAAAATTGATGTGTGATATCAATCGTATCTATATTACTTGTTAAAAAAATATATATATCTTGAATTTTTTCCGTGACGCCAAAAGTACATGAACCGAAGACCAAACCAATTTGCCACGAGTTTACATTGTTAGTTCTAAATGCGAGCTAAATATCATTTTCTCCCGTTGCCAGACAGATGATCCAGTTTCCCAAGATGCAGAAGAAGAACCTGGTCTACTTGCTGTTCCTCCTCTCCGAGAAGAAGTTCACCGCCGCCGAAGCTCCACATACGCCCTTTATCCTCAACAACAAGGAGAAACTGGACGAGGCCATCTGCAGATCGGTGGCCGCCCCGTGAACAAGTGAGCCGACGATGACTGGAACTTGTATGCGGATGCATCGACATAAAAGTGGTGTGGAAAGAAGTTATGGCTAAGTTTTTTGTTTATGTGGTGGGCGCACCGTGGTTCTTAGAGCAGCGGTTCTCATTTTTTTTTTAATTTGTTTTTGTCTAGAAAATTGTCTAAGTGGGTAATGAATCGTTTGAGAACCACGTTGCGCCATTTTTGTATGACCGTTTTCTCTTGTATCAATAAAGTGTTCGATGCGAAAAGAGACACCCGTTTTTTTTAAGTTGGACTTAGAGTAGTTTTTTTTTGTTCCCATTTTACCAAAAAAAGGCAAAATAAAAAAATTTTAAAGTATTTTTTTCCTTTTTTTTTTAGACAATTAAGTCATTTTTCTGGTTTTTTTATTATTTTTAACTAATTTCAAAAAATATTCTAAGTCCAAAATAGTCCTATTTTTTAATGGCATTTCACTTTTTTTTTCCCCCACATAACGAAAGTTCAAGGTTACTAGATAAAATATTTTATTAAATCTCATAAAAAAAAAGTATAGTACAAATAATGTCAATTGAAAGAACAATAAATACAAATAACGTAAATCAATGTAAATAGATCTTTCAAAATATTTTCCTTAATGTATTTTCAAATTTATATCTTAGGGACCAAAGACAAGTGGAAACAAATTTGACAAAAGTACAAGAATCAATCTGAATGCAACAGCGAAGAACACTGAAATTTCGGTACGTTTATGGCAGTTAAAGGCAAGCGGGACAAATAAGCAATTAATGATTTGCTTTTCTTATAAATTCTATATAAAAGGCTGATCAATAACTGAATTTGCGATACTCTTACCCGAGGAAACCCGAGTAAGTTAGATTCTAATCCCGTTTAATGTTAAGACAACTCTGGCAATTTTATCTAGAAAATATTTCTAACCATTTAGTTTTTCTTCCCCCCCATTTAACACTAGTATTCCATTGTTCATTAAAAAAATTTAATTTTAAAATTACTTAGGTCACTCCGACACTAATATGCATTACATTAAAAAAAATATTCAGTTTATAATCTACCAAACTTTACTGCTTTTTTTATGCACACGATAAATGAGTCTTTACATTTCAATGGTCGTGCGCCACCTCGAAACTAGACCATGCATTTATTCAATGACGAAATCTGAACTGATAAGTTATTTAGCAGCAGTGCTCGCGCGATTATACATTAATCATCGTAAAACCATGTTCTACGAAGAGTCCTTCAGTTTAACAAAAAATAATAGTCTATATAGTAGAAGATGCTAGATGCTTTGCATGCATGGACAAGTCGAGGAGGACAAATTTGATAGAACAATGTTGCCCACCCTCCTTATAACTAGTGGGTGGTCCCGGGTTCGATTCCCGGCGCAGACATGCGTTCATTCGATCCTGGGGTACTGGTGAAAATGTGCCTTTTACATATTGCCGAAGCAACACGAAGGGTACAGGAGTTTTTGCAGCGATAATCATTCAGTGAGGGGAATTTCCCCCAACAAAAAATAACTATCTGGAACCTTCTGACTATCTTTGCGAAACTGAAAGACTATTCGTGGAACAAGGTTTTAAGACGATTCATAATCATTTATCACTCGCGCACTGATGCTAAACAATGGCTCGACCGTGATAGCATACATGGGTCTAGTTTCGTGATGACGCGAGATGATTGGGGGAAAACGTAAATTTCGTAGAGGAAAAATTAATTAACCGCCTGTAAAATATCAGGTATGTTTGAGAAATTTTAACAAATTGAAAAAAAATAATTTGGGACATTTTTTTGAGTGGCTTAATAATTAAGGTAAATTAGCGGGGCTGAAAATTTGTTGAATTAATTTTATTTTGAAATGGTTTATTTCATCTTATCTCAAACCCAGTAAACTTTTAAACGGTAAAGTTTCCTTCCCGCATCCCACTTCTTAACATCGTAAATTTTACTTCAGAGCAAAAGCTTAGATAAAAATTGTTTTGGCTCAATAATCAGTGAATTTTTCAGAATCTTTAAGTGAATTTTGGCACAAAAATACTTGCAGATTTCATACATTTGTAATACCTTTCACAAACTATTCACTCTAAAACGACGATGCAACCAATTACATAACTGTTCTTCAATATACTTAAAAATGTTTGTCGCATCGAAATATTTTCGTAGAAAACCAGTCACTGGATGCGAGGGCAAGCGATGGGCAGGTGAAAATTCCTCTCCGCACGAATTGAGATGCTGTGCTGGAAACAAGAGAAAAGCAAAAGTTACAATTGAAGAATAAATTCAATAATTATGTACACATTACATTTATAAGTCATTTTAACTAAAGATTCAATTTACTCTTGGGTCTCTAATTACCTTGCCCGATTAGATTCATAAATTCTAAATAATTTAATTTCACACGCAAAAACCAGCTTTTATTTAGTCTTAGTTTACCTCGCATCAAAGTTTAACGTTACAAAAAGAAAAACTCTTTTTAACATTTATAGCATCCACCCAAATTACTGGGGTAGCAATTTTTTACCAGTGCCCTTGGGATCAAACAATAGTTAAAATTAAAAAGATATACTTTATCACAGGCATATCCCTTGACAAACAATAGTTACTTGGCGACTGCGTAGAAACTGTCTAATACGTTAATAAAATCTGAAAATTGTCGAAAAATCTATACTGCACACGACCACGACACGAAAAAACTATTCTTCAGATTGCTAATAATGTAAGAGACTACGCAAAATATCTACGGCGGAAATTTTAGTAGACAACGCTAATAATTTAAACAGTAACGGTCTGAAAATCTGAATCTGAAGAGCAATCCGAAAACAATAAATTAAAAGACTTAACGCGCAGTACCGACAATGCATAATACTTATGTTTTGATTCACCGATCCTAAATAAAATTAACTATAAGCTTTGCGAAATTCCATTTGCTGTTGCGTAGGCCTAGTATAGCTTAAGCTTTGAACAATAGAATAGCCTAGCCATTGAGGTAAGCAAACGATTAATTTTAGAAATTTTAAAAATAAGCTATGATCCATGATTTGTTTAAATTAATAGACAAAGCACTAATAATCTAAAAACAAGTATCGAAATAAAACGTGGAAAACTTACATTTCATTTTTTTGAGTCCCAAAAAACTGCCACCTTCCCAAGGAGCTGCCGAACGAAGAATGACAAGCTCGTGGCTGAAAATTGTGGACAAAATTGTCGTTGTCGCTAGCGTCGATCGAAACCGCATAAATTAAATCCAATGACAACTTCGCAGCTACGAATCTGATTGGTCAATATTTAGGCGAAATGACCTTCTACCTCACGTAGGTCATAAATATTAAAATCCCCGCCTCAACAGATAATGGCTGTATTAATATGACGTTATTACTCTATTTTATTGTATTGGCGGTAGGGAGCGCTGGCGAAGCCTGAAGATTTTACAAACAAGATGGCGCTGCCCTTGGCGAAAAAGTGACAGCTTCTAGGAGGAAAAAGGGACCGCTTCCAGGATGAAATTGTCTAGAAATTTCAGGTTATGGTGAGTTTTTTCTGCTAAAATTCATTTATGGATTGGGTTGGGTCGTTTTAGTGAGATGTCATGATTGTCACGAATACAGATTTGCCAATTGTTTTGCTGAGTGTTGCCTAAACTGGTAGGCAATATTCGACACAATTCCACGCCGATTCTGACATATACTTTGTTTAAATTTTCTTTCAGATTCCAGGTGCTAGGATGGCTTCTAGGACGAAATAGTGACCACCTCAAAATTAAATTGTTTAGGAATCCCAGGTAATTATGAATTTTGTTCTGGCCAAATTATTATTTTTTTTTTTTTTTTTTTTTTTTTTATTATCAACGCAAGACAAACAGAAAACTACAATATGGAAGTTTATAAAGCGCACATCGGGAGAGTGTAGTAGAGAGTTGTCAGGCGCGATTTCCATGTGCCCTCGTGTTGCAAATGCAATATGTGAGGGCACATCTGTTTGGAGCTTAGAGTAGTATAGGCATGTTGGGTAAGGTTGAATAATCAAAATAGAGAATTTGTCTACAATACAAGATGCGGATTTCACAACAAGTATTACAATTTGTGTCAGAAGATATAGGCAAGATAAATATACAATAAATAATGTTGCGCAGATTGGCCGGAAAAAAAGAGAGAAAGGGGGTACATAAAAATATGCATTCGTAGCTCATATCATCTCATACAAAGTCGTGAAATATAAAAAAAAAAAAAATAAATAAATAAAATAAAATAAATAAAGCGAGAGTAATAAGACCTAAGTTGTAGAGATATAAAAATGATTACACAACCAACCGACAATAGAACAAAGAAACAATAAACAGTAAATAATAGATACTAAGCATGATAAGCATAATAAGCAGAGGGACATTTCGTTCACTCGTAATTTACATATCATACTAGAATATTCCATAAAGGTGAGAATATTAGTTGGGTAATACCATATTGCCCCCACATACGTATAAATCAAATATAGACTAGTTTTTTATCATGTATATATTGACGAACTACACGTTTGTGTATCAGATAGGTGGGGCAGGAAAGAGGCAAATTGCTATGATTCAGAAGTCGTACCGCTTTACAAGACACTACTCTTTCAGTAATATCCAGTCGAGTCGATGGTAGAATATATCTAACATTTCTCACAGCCCTTTGTGTATGCACGGTCGGTGAAATAGTCACAAGTTTTGGATTCCTATAAATAAACTCAAGAAGCCGCTGACAATATATCTGTCTAATCATAAAAACGCCATGGTCATTGAATAACTTTTAAGTACCAATAGCAACATGTTGTTCCTTAGAAACAAAATAAACCGCACGAAATATGGCATTTTGCAACCTCTGAATACTCTAAATTGCAAGTTCCGTGTCAGCCCCCCAAAAGATAATGTACAGATTAATATAAGACATGAATGAAGCGTTCATCAATTGTATTCGAATTGAAATAGGTAGTGAATTTCTGACTCTATACATTTGTGTGACGGCCGTATATAGTCCGATTTTTAGTGAGTTTTAATATTGAAACCAGGATAGATCAGAACATATAGTTAAACCTAGATATTTGATCTCGTCAACCTGGGGGACCCGAGTTCCTGTTCTCAGAGATAGGGAGACCCTTGGTCCAGTCATCGAGAATCGCAGAAACGTCATAATCATAGACTTCTTTACATTAATTACCAATCCGTTAAAGTTAAACCAATCATATAGTCGATCAAAGTCAAGTTGCATAGACAACCTAAGAAGATCAACATCCAGGGCATCATTGAAGTACACAGTATCGTCAGCATAGACCCTAATCTGGCCCTGCAGAGGCACCCTAAAGATTGAATTAACATATACAAGAAAGAGTAAGGGGCCCAAAACCGAACCTTGTGGGACACCACTCGTGAACTGGAACGCAGAACCAATTTTATTATTAATTTTAACTTTGAAAGATCTATTAGACAAATAACTTTTAAATAAATGAAGTGTGGAGGTTGATAAGTTAAGGGCCTTAAGTTTATCAATTAGTAAAGAGTGGTGGCATGAATCGAAGGCCTTAGAAATATCCAGGAATAGCGCCGCAGGAATCAGTTTATTGTCTATTGAGAAATTCAAAAAGTTTAATAAATCGTGCAGTGGATTATGGATTGACTTCCCGGGCAGAAACCCAAATTGATTAGCATTTAATAAATTGTGCAACAATAAGAAGTCAATAAATTCATTTTTTAAATGCGTCTCAAAGATTTTATGAATTGCATTAAGAATGCTGATTGGTCTAAAATTATTTAGACAATTGTGATCACCAGTCTTGAAGATGGGAACAATAAAAGAGTTTTTAAATACAGGGGGTATTGTGTTACTGTTAATCATTAGATTAAATATATATATATTAGAGGGTTCATTATTATATCTATATTTTCACTTATGTCCCTGATGCTGATGCCATCGGGACCCGGTCCTTTATTTTTATTAAGTTTACTGACTATATCAAACATTTTCTTCTTATTAAATAAGGATAGTTCAAACTGATATGGTAATGGTACAGTGGTATTATAGGGACTGAGACTCTCATCATTCAGTAGTTCATCAATACGAGTACTACTAGAGAGTATAGGTCCAATTTCTGAGAAATATGACCCAAACATATTAGCTAATTGGATTGGGTCAGTAGAAATAAGATCTGGAAGTATTGGTTTATTACGGTCTTTATCACATATTCCAGTGGATAATTCGGATATTATACTCCATTGATTTTTGGGGTTTTGTTGGAACTTGCAAATTAATTTTCTATAGTAAATATTACGTGTATGCCTGATTTGTTGAGAGGTACATTTGCGATATTTTATAAAATAATTAGATAATCTATTATTATTAGGATGTCGACGTGATAATCTGTAAAGTTTATTCTTTACACAGATCAGATGTTGAAGTTCTAGTGTTATCCAGGTTTTATTGTTGCTACGGGGAGGTTTTGCAATATATAAGCTGATTTTTTTAATTCTATTCCAGACCCCATAGAACTCGTTTAATGCTGAATCGGGATCAGTGCATAAAAAAATACTCCCCCATAACTCCGAAAGTAAAGCTTCCCTAATTTTTTTCTGATTACATGAAAAGGTTTGGGTTGCAATATTTTCACTATCCCTCGCCGATTCGTTAAGTACAATAGGAAACATACATTTCAGAATCACAGGGAAATGATCAGACAATCTGAGAGACGAAAC
>JAUJYS010003288.1:0-13318 GCA_033995665.1 Melogona broelemanni | reverse complement strand
TCAGTGGGCAGTCCCAGTGATTGATTGTATTTGTTCGTGAAAATTATAGGGGCTGTTATCTAGCCCAGCAGCTGTAGTAGAAAACAAGTAAATTTATTAAACGAGCATTTTCCCAAGAAAGTCTGGGAGAGTTAATGAGGACATTATTAGATATCAAATACAATAAAGAGATAAAGATTATGCATGCACAAACTTAAAAACAAGGTAGGGGGACATAGGTAATATAGAAACAATAGTATTAACCTTTGAGCTGTTGAGGAGGTTAGAGAAGAAATGTTGTTTCTAATATAGTTTGAATTCCAGGTGTTTAAAATATAATCCTTCTGTCCATTGGGTGTGGCCCATATTTCTTTCAATTTTTTGCTTATTAGCCATCGTTTTCATGATTTCATCCGAAAAGGGAGGACAACTAAGAATGGTAATGAGTAATATGGTCTCCACATTTGCATAAATAAGCAAAATCATCATTAGTAAAGTCTCTTTTAAGTGCAATGTGAGTGCACATAAGACGGTGGAGGACAAATTTAAGTTCTTATTATTTTAATATTCTGAAAATTGCCAAATGAGAACCATCAATGGTCCATCTAATGGAATATGGCATGTTTGGTTTGATAGAAATAGCTAACTCTTGAAATATCATTGATTTTCTTAGGATATGTCCTAGTCTATGAGAGTGTCTGGATAGTTGTAATAAATCGGAATTGTTCATATATAATGCCATTTTTAGAATTAAATAAGTTGGCATGGATTCTAATCGTTCACACATTTCGGGAGAAATTGAACGTGACATTTTGTATGTATTTGAACGAGGTAGTAATTAAGTAATTAAAGTTTGAACAGAGGAGTTACCTAGGTAGATAGTACAGAAGGTTAAAATCTAAAAATTTCTAATTGTGTGTGCAATAGTCCTACCTATGTTAGAAAGTTTTTTGTTTAGTTTGTATTGCGTAATCTTGGATTAGGATTTTCTCAAACATATCTAAGGAAATAAACGAATGTCATGCATAAACAAAATAAAAAGGTGAAATAGGAGAGATTGTGGCTTGTTCTGTTTATTTCTACATATTACTGGCTGCTCTTAATATTAGTTTGGTCGTATTATCACTTTCTATTAAAAAAAAATTATTTGCTCTGGTGGAAAAAATCGTAGGTTAAGTATCCGCGTGCTATCCTTTTATTTTATTTATTATCTTAAACCATATTTAAAAAAAAAATATATTGAACTTATATAAACAAAGCTCAAAAAACCAAAAAAAATTCAAACCATTCATATTCTTAATATCACAACAAGAACGCATTGGGGTCACTCAGTCTCCGCAGGGAAAAAGGACGAGGGGTTGCCAACAAGGTCACACCAGGAAGTACGCACTAGCCTGAGCGAGCCTTATTGGTGACGGGTACATCTACTTTATTTCACACAAATCGGGGTATATAAGTGACACAGAATGGTCGCAGTTGTATTGGGAATAGTTAATCATTAAGTCATTCATTGATACTGTGAATTCGTCGCTATCACCTATAGATATTACTAGAAGGTCAGAGGTTGTATGCCTTTTTTCCTTGATGCACTGTATTTGCAATGCGTGGGACAACAGAAGTGCTGTTATCTCAAAAACAGTTCTTTCAAAAAGATGACAATTTTCCACAAAAACTGGATTTTGCTCTGTAAGTCTCTGTTACATGCATCAAAACAACAAATTTATATATATATGACATGCTCTTATTTCGTAAAAACCTTATAATTCTATTGTAGTTTACAACTAAATTGTTCCATATTCTTCCCTGAAGAAATGAAACTATAATCGAAACACATGTGGATGTACTTTTACTATTAACACATAACTAATCACTTCCACTTAAATTCAGAAATCTAAGCTAGAATAATCCACAATTTTCCAGGGCTATTTTCCTGGAGAAAAACTATTTTTCCAATTTGGGCGAGAAATTCCTCCTCATCGAAAGAATACAACTGAACGATCTCGTATATCCTTTACTCCATTTAGGCAGTATGAGAGGTATGTTCAATTTGACTAACTTGATTAGACTCACGAGGTCATTATTTTGGGTAAAAAGAAAAAAATTGGATTTTAACATTATTTCAGAGAATCTTTCCTAACTTCAACTAACCTTTATTTGTAGATTTTTAGGACCGCGGCCAGTGTGCCCAGGCACATGCCAGTGAAAAGTAGTCCTTTTCGTATTATACTCGAGAAGTCTTCCTGCTCTGGGAATTTTTTCATAAAAGCTTTCCATCCGCCTTTCTTATCAATCCATTTGCTGGCTATACTGCCTATGTAATGTCCAATAGTGTCAGCCATGGCATAAGCAAAGTCTATGCCGTACTTCTCCATCTTACAGCATCTAGCCAACTGGACGCACACAGCATATACAGCCACAATGCGACCCCATGAGATGATTCCTCCTCGGAACACCTCATCGCACATGGTCTTGACCGACCAGTAATTTCGCCGAGTCACTAGCTCTAATTTTTCTACCATGGATTTATACAGAATGTCCCAGTGTTAAATCTACTATGTCTAAGCAGATGGCCAGAGCCTCATCTGCAACTGGGTCATGGTCAGTCTGAGTCTCACGGGTCACTCGGGTCACACAATGCATGACAGCCTGAGGTGGCTGTGATTCATTGGTTACCAACTGTAAGAGACCAGAGGGATCAGAAATGTCATTTTCTTTTCGTGGGGTGGTGGCATTGTTGACGTCCTCGTCGGTGGGATCGTCCTACGTTGACACGTTCGGTGTGGGTATCGCACTAGGGTTAATAAAAAAAAAAGGAAGACGGACTATTCAGACAAAAACTTTTTTGACGCAATTGATTGCGGCTTGTTCCCTAGTAATCAATGAAATCTTATCCACATCCTCGAGTAGAAATCGTAACAATTAGAATGCATAATTTTAATTAATAATGTTTTTCAGGAATTGACTCATTTAATGCACACTGTGCCCACCTGCAGATAAGTGGGTATCATGATTATACTTTTTATTCCGAATTTCTCTCGCTCAAGAAGTTAAATGAGATATCTGACGGAATAGCTAATTACTATGTCATTATTACCTATGATAGGGCAAGGATGACCATGCAATAGGTGCATTGCCTATGTCACCAATTACCCCCGCAATGTAAACCGCCTGCTACGGCCCAAGCTGAGAGGCGTATAAGAGGTGACAATATCGGAAACAAAACTGAATATTAACTTTATATCGAATGTGCATATCTGCGCTAATTGCTAACCCTGTCTGTGAAGTTACTTTATAGTATTGTACTTTTACCAATCCATTCAATTTAGTCATTATTTTTAGCTTTCATTTTAATTATCCAATATTAACAAGTCCGCTCAATTATATAAAAAAAATAGTACCTAAGATACGTAATTACCATATTTTATTCATCATCTTAAGTTTATCATTTCGCATTTCATTTTACAATATCGTTCATGGTGGACTCGTCTCGGTCCGACAACTATAATTCTACAAGTATGTTTTATTTGGTACAAAAGAAAAAATATGCGCTCAGTTCCGCCCGAAAAAATAGGGAATCAAGACATTCATTCTGGTTGCGCTTGGAAAATATAGCGTAGCGTCCATTTTGTTAAAAAAATTGTTGTTTATTGCGCAGGATCTCGGTCTTGTTGGAATATGACGTTATGAATTCTTATTTTGACAAAGTCACGGATAATAATAAAAAAAAACAACAACAACAAAAAAAACTCGGTTAACATAATCATTTCACATTGCAAAAGATCTCAGGTTCCAAGTTATTGCAGGATTCCGTCCCTTTCAACAGCAACAACCCTGGAAGCAAACGAATTCCTACATTTGAATGTTAGTGCGTCGCAACGACCAATTGCAACACTGATCCGCGAATCATACGCGGCAACACACAAAAAAAAATAATAATCTCGCTATTTGTTGCACGGTCATCTGTTATCGTATCAACAAAGGCAGTATGGACAGATATGAATTTTGCCCTGCGTACCCGCATCTAGGCAACAGCTAAACTAGCTGCAAATATGTGAACTGAAACCGTTGTTTTCATGAAGCAGGCAACAGGAATGCCTCACAAAAGCGGGGACTCGCCATGTTCGGGGACTCTAATTACGCGATCAATATCTCAAAAGTTATCAATTTATCGAAACAAAAATTATTTTAGGATAATATTTAACACTGGCTCTATTGTTTCTGTTCGTCTTGTCCCCTTATTGCTGCGCCCAACAGGGGCTGAAATAACAACTTTCCTCAAAAAATGCTTAATTCCCATAGACACCTGTGTTATTTCCGGGCATTACCGAAAACACATTTCGCGTCACAGATTGAAACCTTACGACTCTATCGCCCCTTAGCGGAATATGCTTTACAACTTTTTCCTGATGACTGTATTTGCCACCTTACAACCGTCTCCCATCTCGGCTTCAACAAGCTGACTCGGCGGTCTGTCTTCGCAGATAGGAAACTGGGGCGAACAAACGAATATCTTTAGATAACTTATAATTACATGTCCAAAAAAAAAATCCATTTATACCTTGCTCAACTACATATTCAAGCAATTGACCAAAATCATAGGCCCTCCATTGATAAAAAAAAATTTAATTGCTTAAATCGCCGAGATAATGCGTCATATCTTACGTACCAACTTTAAAATTCAATCATGACTTTGTTCTGTACTGCAAAATAGCAGTCAATACTGTTTACTTGGTAACCTATCATCGCTAGTCCTTGGCTCACCCCGAGCTGATTCCATCGTTGTGTCGTTAATGTCTCTAAATTTCCTATATCGCAATTCATGATTAGTTACTATTGGTTCCAATTTCGTATTCTGTTCCGGGTTCAAATTTTCGTGATTAGTAGTTGCGTTTAATTCATTAACGACGGCATTCTTCAACTTTTAGCTATTTAGCCTCATGTACCAAAAAATAACTTTCGCAAACAAAAAAAAATACATGCCCTTATGAACTTGGGCTTTGAACCGGAAATCTCATAACTAACAATTCAGAGCGTTACCGTGGCGCCACGCCACTGTATTCAAACAACCGCTCTTCGGTAAGGCCATAGGAGAGAGAAAATTCTAACAGATGGCGCCACCTACTGCGGCGTTTCGGAACAGGAACGGGTGCTCGATATGACGTTAGTTAGCGCTCAAGATTCGGGGACATGTTACACCTGCATTTCTTTTCCACAACAAAACTATTTTCCTCTGTGGCATAACCTTCTTTCGTTGAATGTGAATATTTCCCTCCATAATTGCGAGAAACCACTTGAATAATTCGCTCATATTCGGTTATTAATAAACTTTCCCCCAGAATTAGTCGAAGCCCCCTCCCTTTCCTTATTCAAATCCCATCAAAATTCATCTTGCTCATGGTCAAACTGTACTAACTTATTTATTATTTCACAATACCATTCCTCCTATTCCCTACCGCTAATTCCTTCAATTTCCTTTAATTCCATTTACACCTTCATACCCTAAGTCACCTTAAATGTGCAAGCGCAGTGAGTATTCTATTTAAATCTAAATCTAAAATCAAAAGGAACGGCAACCATCGGAAGAATGTAAATGCCACGATCTAGACAATCGCATGATGTGGGACGGTGAACGCCAAAACTTAATATTACTTTCGTCAACTACGTCGATTTCAAAATACGATGAGGCGGATTACTTTTGAAAGGCATAATTCGTTTTAATATTACTTTAACTAATTATTAGGCACTTGCTTCGAACCGACTTACAAACTGGCCTATGTAGTTGCGTTCAATGTTCAGCAGAGCTGATTGAAAAGCAGCATAGCAGGTTCGATACAACTACAGCGCAGGCGATCTCTCAGAGTCGCCATAAACAAAAATTGTTCCTACTATTATTCCTCAACTTGAGGGGGGCTTTCAGCTTGTAGCTGGAGGTAAAGGGAGTATTTTTAAGGCGCTTGTATCCTCAGGTTTTCTCCATTTTAAAAATGACAACTCGAAAGGTGAAGGTGGGGATTCTTTCCGTTCAAGAGGGGAAAATTCGTATAGTACCCTGTTCCTGGTATGCGGAAAAGGAAAGTAATAAAAAAATGTAAACATTGGCCGTATCGAAATGTAGGCCAAGTTCGGAGCTGATCCCTCCCTTCGTGAGGAATGCAGTCACGACTTGTCAAGAAAGAAGGTTGGAGGTTTTTTCTGAACTGCGACGCCGATACCATCTAGTCCTGATGCGACATCGACAAAAAAAAAAATCCATTTCGTCTATTGAAAAAATTTCTTAAGCCTGGCCGAGTCTATTATACTTTGCTATTATTTTATTCGAAAATGCATTTAGCTGTTATTTGTCAAAACCCTTTTGACAGATAAATGGAGAATATACTTTCTAATTGGCTTGCTAGATATTTGTAGTATGTAAGATTATTTCGCTGTAAACACCAAACTTTGGATCAGGACCATGCTATTGAATAACCTCTCAGACGAACGATCATTTAGCGTAAAAACAACCAGACGACGCTATCTGCATTTATTAAGGTGAACCTTATCAAAAAAAAACTATCTGCAGAAAAATGATCAAAAAACCAAAAAAAAAAATTTAGACAAATTCATGGCATTTAAAACGAGGAAAGAATAAGAACGCAAAGTAAAAAAAAAATAACATAGTAGTCACAAACGGATTTTCGAAAAGGAAAACGCAAATTTATTTAAGAAAAATACAGCAAAAACACAAAGAAAAAGATATTAATGCTTCACCCGTAACCAAAAAAAAATTGAATTTCACCATAATGGTAAGGACCGGAAATCTGTCACTGATGCAACTGGGTCGGCCTAGTAATCTAGGTAAAAATTGGGATGTGCGGCGATCAGATTGGTTGCCCAATCTTCCTCCCTGTCGTTATAGGTGACGCAGAGCGTACGTAGTAGCGGTAATCTCGCAATACGTCTTAAGGCGTACGGCGAGAAACGTGGACAGTCGTGAATATCCAGAGTTGTAAGATGTAGACCATTCTCCCAGACGCGGAGCAGGTCGCGGTCGTCGAATCGCCCCACCAACTTCAGGCGGGGGCATACGAGCTTGGATAAACCAAACTCGAGTTGGCTACGGGTGGTGGCCACGTAGGTGCTTAGATGAGACCCCTCTCGGTCGTGGATTAGGGGGTATTCCATTCCCAAGCAGATACGTATTTCCTGACGGCGGAAGGCTAGCGATGGCGAGAGGATGTCGAAGGTTCTCTGGGTCTGGTGGGTGGCCTGCCATAGCTCGCTGTCGGGCAGGAGTAGAGCTAGGTCTAGGAGTTGATAATCCTCAAGGGCGTCGAGGAAGCTGGTCGCGTTCGATATCATGCCGTTATTAGCTGCCATTTTAGTTGAATTTGCGTGAAAGGAGAAGGTAGTCGATTTTTTGAAGCGTTTTTCTTAGCTAATACCCGCACGGAGTCGAGCTTTACTTTTCCCTATACTAATTTGTGAGAAGCAAAAGAATTATTACTTTTGGACACGGTCTTTGCAATGCGCGAAATTTTCTGTTCTGGTAAAGACAGAGATGACGTTGAGTGTTTAAGAGATAAATCTCGAATGAAACTCAATAGTTCGAGTCCTGCTTTTATATGTATTTTATTTGGGTCAAGATGGCTTCCAATCTGGACCAGATTTCCAAAAATATTTTAATTGGGACTTTATTTCTTTGTTTTGGGAAAAATACATTACATTGGACACAAAGAAACATCTGGGGAGGGGCAAATTTAGACGAAAATTATACTCCAGACTCTTAGGGGATCGAATTTTTTGTGGGGATTTCTACTATTGTTTTTTCTGTTGTCATAAAATTTTTTGGCTAATTATGGCTGCACCATTCGTATATTTCATTTATCCCCAGGAAGAGAGAAAGTGTGAATACGAGAAATAGAAATAATGATCTCCCGTCTGCGCAGCAGTTGTAAATATTGGAGAGGTTTTTATTGGATTGTAATGTTAAGCTGGCAGAATCTTAGGTTGGTGGTCCATTTGTTGTTTGTATACCCACAATTTAATTCTAGAAGTCTGGGCAGATGGGCTGTCAGGGCCAAGGCCCAGTCTGAAAATCTGCGACATTCTGTTATGTCAATTCTAGTACATCTTTGCCCATTTCGACATAAATAAGCAAAATCTTGACAAGTTATTGAAGGACCTTTTAATTTAATTCGCATACAAAGTAATTTTTTAATTGCAAACTCTAATGTCTCTCTATTCTCTACCACGTACGTGGCTAAATGTCCGCCATTTAAGGATGGAATTAAAGGGGTTGACATATCTAAAGTTACAGGAACTTCCTGGCCGCGAAAAGCTAAAGAACTATGCAACACCTCATATAGGCGGGGTGACATGCGTGTCATGAGCCATAGATCATGATCATTTAAATTTTGTCCAATAGTTAAAAGATATTCGTTTCTCAGACCATCCAGACAACATTTATCATTTGCTATTTTTAGAGCTGGATCCATTTTAAATTTAATATATAATCTTTCTCTGTTTAAGACAAAAATTGTAGTTTAATAATAAAAAAAAAGGTTTGATTTCCTACTTTGAGAGGGCGTGGATCTTGCTTTTGTTTTCAAAATTTTCGACGGGCTTGCAGGCTTTTTACCTTTACCTTTTGCGCTAGGATTATTATTTCGCCTTAACTATATGGAAGGGGCAAACAGAAAATGAATGTTAATCATACAGTATAAAAAAAAACGTTAAATATTTAATTGTTAGCAGAAAAGATAAGTTAATTAGGATAAGATGAAATAATTTTATTAATAGGGGTAGTTTGGGTAGTCTAAAAAGGGTATTATTATTTTATTTCATTGCTTTCGATTTTTGGCCAGGTCCCAATCTATTTGTTATTGAGAGTCGTGATTCCACCCAGCCCGTATTTCTGGGTCTAGGTGGGGAATCACGTTTTACTTGTCCCTCAGGACAAAACACAAAACCAAATTTTAAATTGACACCTGAAATCGAATCCGCGTTTGGCTACACAGTGGTTGTTGGCCAGTTTTATTGTTACATTTGCTAAGGAGGGTAGATAATCAAAAATGTAAACACATTCTAACCCTACAGGGCGGACAATTTTTTGATGATCTGCACTTTTCGATCTCGGCAAAACAGGTGAAAAAACCACTAGATGCATTTTCTATTCCCTTGATGGCGAGAAAACAGGTTGTACATCATAAAACTAAAGTGGCTCCATTGCAACGGGTCTGTCCCGGAACCGTATATCCGAGAGATATTTTATTTAGGCTACTCATGCGAGACGATAAAAGGAGGCTTCTGCCCCTGTATCTTTTTTGCTGGTTGGGAGATCCGTAGGGAATGGGCAACTTGTTTCCATTCAACTTTGCGATTCGTCTCTCCATTTTCATATAAATCCCATTAATGAAGTGCCTTGCCAGACTTTCATTATAAACGAAGGATAAGAAACTCGGGGAGCTTGGCCCGCGTCGATTGTTTATTTCCAACGTTTGTCCCCTAATTCTACGAGCAGACAGGTGAGGGTTACAACTTGACTCTTTTTCAATGATAACTCGAAAACGTCTCGTCTAGTTTCGGTAACGTAATATACTCTAAGCTGCCCCCGCGCAGGGCGGCTTTAGGCAGCTGGTGCATGGCGTACAGTGCTCACCGGTATCTGAAACCTGCCAGTACACTTTCTTTTTTCCGTATAGTTAATATTTGGCAAAACCGGGGAATTTGGTCTTCAAAAAAAAAATATAATTGTAAATGCAATAGCTTGGCGTCCATTGGTAAACTTCAACTTTTCTTTCTGGCCCATACATTTCTTATTAATATTGTTAAAAGATTATTACTACACATAAATAAAATTGAAAAACAAACTAATCCTTATGTTCCGGCGTTGCATTTTACTTTTATCTGGGTCTTTAAATAATTTCTGTCTTATCGTGGAAAACTCGATTTCAAATCCAGTTCATTGGCCAAGAATAAATACAGCGTCGATTATCCTTTAATCATTCAAACCCTCGGATTGAATTTTCCTTATTCACGGCGGTTTCAATTTTTTGAAAACATTATCCAAAACAAATTCTATCTTGTATCTTTATAAGTGTGGCACTGTCTATTGTTTATTTTGATCATCAAAATTGCCGAATTGTTTATTCAAAATTTAATATTCGTTATGGGCTTGCATTGACGCCCGGTGATAATTTAAAGGACATGTACTCGTATTGAACTCCTAGGAATGGGCAACAGATATTATGTATCGATTCAAGTTAAGAGCCCAACCTTCATATTTATACTAACATTATTTTTTCGCTTATTCCCTTGTTTTGCAACCTAGTGAAAGGTGGATAGGATCTAAGTAAACGGCTTGATTTTTCTGTGGGAATTCACACGTAGGAACTCTTAAACCGCAAAAGAAATGCATAGCCGAAACAAATTTATTCTATCACCATAGGGCATTCATTTTCACTGTAGATACTAGAATATATGTTTAAAAAGAACCTGGAGGGCAATTATGGAAATCCATCAACTGTCGATGGATAATTACTCAAGACTAATAGTCGTCAAATTTGTCACATGTTTCAAGAAAAAATGTTAGCCGCATATTTTCATCATTTCTTTCTCTATTATTCTGCGTGCTTCTGTGTTTGGGTAGTTCATAAATTACAATACGGTACTCCTAACATGTGACATCGCCCATAACTGGGCCGAAAGTTAGAATACAGTGATGTTATGTAATCCACCGGTATGGCCGGGCAGACATTTGCTCAAATGTTTGTACTGTACCCGACGGTCACAGCATGTGGTAACCCAAAATATAAACTGGTGACGAGGAAAGATTTCCCCTGGTTCGAGACTAGCTACACAAAAAAAAAATTAGCTTTCCATTCCCGAAACAATGCAGCTTTCATGTATTCACCTATCCGCCATATTCTCAACAACTTTTCAACAATTTCACTATACGCAACCTTTTTAATGTAAATTGTAACTATCGGGCTCGAATTTGTGTTCTGATATTCATTGAGTGGGTGCCTGTTGGCGGTTAGGCGGCAGAACCGCTATACTTAGGTCACCAGAAAAAATATTATTCAATACTACATATGGCCATTGTGCTTATGGCGCAACAATTATTATTAAAAAAAATATATACGATGCTTGTTCCTACAAAAAAGACTCTGCGATCTTGTGACAACATCGTACGGTTTAGCCTTGAATTAGTTTGATCGCTGCCCAGAGTATTCTGGCGAATTTCTTATTTACCATTCATCGAGTTATCTTCTAACGCAACACAAATATAATTAAAACAAATGCTAGTTGTCCAACTTATTTTTACTGATTCTGATTTCAGACATGAGCCGTGGTTTGTTTAAATTCGTATGAGCAGGGCCTGACTGGAGATGGCAAGCAGTAATGCTGCGATTGTTGTAATCAAATTTTATTGTCATTAATCTATTCTGAAGTCCCGCATCGGAAACTATCCCAAAAGCCGGCGACTTGGTGTGGTGCCCGCAAAATTAATCTAAACATTTTTTGAACATATTTTTCTGGCCTTGCTTTTTTTAACTTTCTCATTCAACCAACAGTATTTTCAAATCTTAAGTTTTAAAGTTCAAATTTCAATTTCAAACGCGCAATTTTATCCAAGAAATATCGTAATATTCAAGTTGAAAACCTAAACAACTCTGACAATATGAAACTGCAAATAAATTGGATAGACTTTTGCCCGAAAATGTACATGAACCGTACACGATTGTCATGGGTACGTGACTTACGGACCGTCGACATGATTTGTCAAAAACAAAAAACAAATTCTTAACTTTCCACTCTGGTCGTTGGCCATGGCAGGCAAACAAGTTCAACAACGTAACATAAGAGAGACACATTTTGGCAATGACACTTGCGATAATCGCATCATTCCACCTATTCCAGATCACGTTTTCTCAATACTCAATAATTAATATGGTTAAAACAACCATCCGAATCCATAAAGACACGCCTGATCCCAAGCGTGGATCCTAATTCAAATGGTGTATTCATCTAAATTTATTAAAGCATTGAATGGGCAAATGGCAAACAACAACAACAAAAATTTATAGCGACTGGAAATGTCCAGCGCTGTACCGTGTATTTCATTTCAAATGCACCACTAGGTCGATTTGTGAGCACTAAATTTTTTGCGTATTAGCTTGAGGACACTGTTTCATTAATACTGCAGAATCGAATAAACGAGAGCCTGCGCCGGGAATCGTACCCGGGACCATCTGCACTGCAGTCGGACTACTGTACGGGAGGTGAGTTCTTCCAACGGGGGGGGATTTACTCATATTCCGAAACGCTCATATGGCAACATCAAATTACTTTATTATGGGAGGTGGGCAAGTGATATGGGGTGGTACGACCAAGCAGGTAAGGGACAGGTGGGGTGCTAGGGAGGAAAACGCAGTTTTGTTGGGCCCGTACCACAACACGACTTTGAGCTGCAGTAGAAACGAAAATTAATATTGGGCTCATAAAACAGGGGAAAAAGAGGGAAAGAACAATATATCCAGGCGCATGCAAGCAAGACCGACAGACAGTGGTCCGTATCCCAAATTGTCCTTTTGTCCAGTTTCGTGAGTCTACAGTGCACCTGACGACCAGGCAAAACAAGAAAAATAACCGTGGGTTTTTTCTCTTTGCCTATTTCCGAAATGTGGCGATCGCATGTATAATAACAAAAAAAAAATCTTACGGAACGATGTGTGTCTCGTCGAGTAAAATCATGTGACGACAATGTTAACTTAATATTCATGGGGCAGCAAAGTTAGTTCGGGGCAACAGCGTACGTGCCTGCTTATTTAATCGGTCATTACTTGTTTTGCGGTGTGCGGTACAGTATAAGTTAGAATTTTAAATGCCCCTTCTTAGATTTATTCCATTGTCAAAAAAAAAATTGCGTTCACTAAAATAATTTTTTGTTCCGTCCACACCATATAACTGTTATCACTTTTAATTTTAAGTTTTTAATTTTCATCAATCATCTTAATGTCTAATACGCTACAGGGTTACTGTACCCTCAGTTTCCATGGAGTTATGCAAGAGGCTGAGAAGGGAAGGGGATCGGCAGCTAGAATGGTTAGGATTCTGGACCCATCCCTAAGCTCTGGACTCTCTCATGGAAGTTCAAGGGCGACTCCAGTACCCAGGCTAACGAATAAACAAAACTTACGCCGGGAACCGAACGCGAGACCGCCTGTACAGAACATCCAACTACTATATTGCAAAACCTCCGTAGTTCGCATTTGAATTAAATAGTCTCTTTTCTAACATACGTCGGATTCGTTGCCTAATCAGAAAAATATCTTGTTGCTAAAAGGTAAATGGGCAT
>JAUJYS010003287.1:0-13319 GCA_033995665.1 Melogona broelemanni | reverse complement strand
GGGATATATCACGTAGGTGGCGAGTTATGAGCCGAATTACGTTCTACAGAAAGAGTAACATAGCCTCTTGAGCCCCATGTCCCCGTTCTTTCGTACTATGGCCTCTGTGCGTAATTTGTGCCTTCTGTTGGTTTTCTGGTGCTACAGATAGGGTTTCGTTGCAAGAATTACAGAATATACTTCTTTATTTATTATTTCTTGATTAAACTATTTAAACTACATGTGTTTTTGTATTTAAAATTAAAATTCCGCAAACCACCTTTGGCGTTTTAATTTTTGAATTTTGAACAGTAAGGCAAATTTAAAGTTTCGCCATTGTTCAACGCAATTTGAGGCGCGCTGTAGCCCAGTTGGTGGAGATCCAGATACGTGGTTGTCCATGGTTGTTCGTTTGATTCCGTAAAATCGGTCAAAATGATCTTTCAAATATAATTTCTATGGTGACGTAGAAACCGTATTTCAAGTTAAGCTAAAATCAATCTAAATAATCTTTAAAATTATTCTATTGTTGATTTATTTTGCGAATATTTAAATAAAAAGTGTTGATGCATACACGTAAGTCAAATTCACGGATTTCTCTCTCCATAGTGTCTCAAATTATCAAATAATATTTTTGACCAAAGCCCAGCAGCAAGCTTTTTTCATTTCTAATTTCCAATCACTGTAGTCAAAATCATTACTGAATATTCTGCGCCTCTTCTATTGCTTAATTAAGCAACGTCTGAGGTTCACTAGTAACCCGTGATCGAATAGGCTGAAAGCCCGTGCCACGAATCGAACCCGCGACCACTACCGCAGCCGGATGCAACACCGCCTGGGCTACGACGAGTCGTATACGAAGTTCGGGAGGTCTCCGGCAGATGTGAGCGCGGCAGTCGATGTATCACGGTCGACGCAAGGGCAAGGGAATATTTACAACCCAAATCCCGGACACCTTGTTATAAGACGCGCTGCTCTCTCTCTCTCGTCTGAGGTGGGATTTGTCTAATCCGTTTTCGCGGTTTTGCTCGCCAGTCACACAAGGGCCGTAAATAACGGCGGATAGATGCGGGATTACGTGCGGCTACGGAACACAAGGTTTCTGGGACCACGGGTTTTACCTCGTAGGTGGCGGTGGTACCCTGGTGATAGGGGGTGGTGGGGGCGTCTGGTAGACCTGGGCCCGCGGGGTCGGATTTCTCTGTGCCTTACTTACACCTTTGGATACAGTTTTGTCGCGAGTACAGGGTCTGGGACGAGACCCAACTTCAGCTAAATCTTGGTGAATCCGTTCGCGAATCTTCCACACAACAGAAGGTTATAGCGAAAAACTTTGTACCGGTAATCGCGCCGGACATACGTTGGCAAATCGATATGATGTCGATTGTGAACCATCTTTAGCCATTGACCGATTGCTTTCACGAAAGACTAAGCGCCCAGGAAAATAGCCTATACTTTTCAAGCGCTTTACCACTAAGTAATATATTTGATGTGATAATGATATGATATCGTCAAAATGACCTTATTACATCAAAAATATTTTTTTTCTGCAAACTAAAGCTAAGGAATTCAGTCTTAAAACCACCAGGGGGGTGGGTGGATTTGGTCATTTTGATTTCATTTCTAGGTTGCGATCTTTAACGTGTACCTGGTAACCTGGCAATGCACATGCACCGGTCCCGCGGCTTTACTTCCAATCCGAAGGAAGACACGCGTTCGAATTTTTCTCCTCCAATGGATTTCGGAAGAATTGTACCCGCAGCAGTTTCACAGATAGAAGCTATTACAAATGAAATGCAAGCCAACATACTGCAGTAAAAATTTACTAATCCGACCCTGGGCCTCCTACGAACTACACCGAGGTTGCCGCGCGGTTGGGCGCATTGGGTGGCTGCAAGGTTACAGCCAATATCCCCTCCTGCCATTTATCCCTAATTCTTTCCGACCATTATTATTGCTATTATTATTGAGAAAGACAGGTTTTTAGTGGTTTTTTGGAACGGCACTTCCAATTGAAAATTGGCTTTTTTTGGTCCGGGGTGAAAGATGCGTGAAAACAAGACGGGTGGTCCAGCCCCCACCGCCCTCGACGCCATCTTGAATTATCCTTGCGGCTGCAAGCACGTTCTTCTTGTTTTCTTATGTGTTGTGCGACCGCTTTCGAAAAGATTACACACATCCACTTCCTTTCAATGAGATCGTGCCCACACCTCGGTCGCCATTATTCTGTTCAAAGTTGTTCCAATTCACTCGCGTTAAACTTTTAAGTTTTGTCGTATGAAATCTCCAGCAGTGTCGGCGATAACTGATACCCAAAAGTGAAACGCCGCCCCTCATCGAAGGCTTTTGCGAAATTCTCAGCGACAGATACGAAACGATGTTTGCCCCCGGGTCGTATCGTTTGTCTGGATCATCCCTACGAGACTTGACCACAAAAAAATCCTCGATGGCGTTTAATACGTACGGGGCGACAACAAATCACGCTTAAAATCAGCTTTTGCACCCGTCTCGGCTTACAACGAGTCTGGCTCCGCACGCCGTCTCTCGGTCTCCGACACCAGGTATACCTGCATGCTAGTGCTGTGTATGGTGCGCCTCTGGCGAGTGATTCTGCAATTAAAACCAGGACTGCCCGATGCTCCCTGACAAATGACAATAGTTAAATTAGATATTCAATTTTTATACACTGTATATTTTTTAATTCCTGTAGTAGATTGTACGATTCGTCATAGCCCGGTATTGCAACCGATTGCGGTGCGGCGGTAACGGATTCAATTGACTCGTGCTCTCGTTTATTCGCTCCTGGGGTAATGCTGAAAACGTCTTTCTCTGATGTTGCCAAAACAACTCGTGGAGTACTGAAAAATAAAAAAATATTCAAGAATATATCGACTATATGGATCAACCAATTTCTGATTATTTTGATAGTCAGGCAGCTAATTTACTAAATAACATGAAATAAAACAAATATATTAAAATTTAGTTTGAAGAGTATTTTTTATTATAAATGGATTGAATGTAGGAGCCGTTGGGCAGTACTTTTTTAATTCTTCCTTCTTATACAGAGTTTTGTAAACTGGATATTAATCATGCATAGCGATCGAGGCTGGTCCTATATTTAATATTTCTACCAATGCAGTAAATGGGTGTAAAATGCGATGACAATTTCGGCCATTTCAACTAAATTATTCTATAATCAGTACCGTCCCCGGTGTGCTGAAATTTTTGATCAGGACTGCACCGTCGCTTGTCGTTACCACATAGCAGGCTTGGCGCATAACCTACTGTACATGGAATGCGCATCTGCTAGTCTGGGCAGGCTTGAGGGAATTCGCGGATTGAATTTGAGCCGAGTGTTGTGTATATTTGTATAATGCCCGTCTAGTACCATGCGCTCGAAGTGAGGAGGTCGTCTGAAATATACACAGGTGAAAGTCCTCTCGAGACCACCGTCGTTAGATGGCGCCACGGCTGTGGCTCTTGCGTTGAAATCGTTGGCGCTCCGCCACGATGGTGCTTGTTCCAAATGAGAGATACGTAATCATACGTTAGGATGGCCACCAGATGGAGCCACACGATTTGATTACTATGCGCGATTAGGGTTTGTCCGAGTTCACGGGGCAGGTGAGGAAATCATGATCCAACGATCCATGAGTGATTGCAGTGATTTTTCAGGGAATCATCGTTAGTAACATAACGTTTCAATTCCAATTTGATTTTACCTGTTTGTATTTGAGCGAACAACGAATAATTTCGCCTTTGTTGTGCTTCTGTACTGAGTTAAGATCTTTAACGTGTACCTGACCGACCCACGGCTGCGCACTTCCATTCCAACGAAAATCGCTTCGGTCGGGAATCGAACCCGCGATCACGGGAGTAGAAGGCGAACGTACACGCTAACCGCTAGGCCACCGGCACTTCTTGCGCCATGCATTGGCGCGTCTTCTCATGAGGATACTGCATATGATACCGCAAGGTCTCGAGGAAAAAAAAAATATGTGCCTCCATACCTGCAAAATTATAGCCCCTGGGGGTGAGCCAGCCAAGCACACTCGGCGACTCTTGTCTCTCGTTCTCGGGTTGATGCGCGCCCTGACTTACATGTTTAAACAAACAAGTTCATGGCGTCTTCTGGCTAGGATGGCGCAGCGGGGGAATATATAAGCAACCACAAGAGTTTTCTTGGCTCTTTTTTTCGTCTTGCTTCTTTTTTTTTATGTATTCTGGCGTCTATCTTTTTACCTTTGTGCTAGTTGCTGATATCCTCGCTTCAATCGTGTTTCGGTCGTGGCACCGGTTCACTCTCTCGCCATCCCCTCCCCCTTCCACCTCCACCCAATTCGTTCTCTCTAATTTAGGCTACCGATCTGTCTCAGTCATTCTCGCAGATGCAGAATGTGTCAGTGTCAAGGTGTATCTGATGTGTACTGTTGGTTGCTGCTGCACAGGCGCCCGGTCATCATCGGGGAGTTCCATCACATGTCGGGGTGGCTATGAGCGTCTGGGGGTCGTCGGGGTCATCTTTGTGGCGCGTCTGGGGCGGAATTATGGCACGGCGATTTTTTGATAGGCGATGGTGTGGCGGTCAGCCTCCTGAGAATTCGTAGTAGGTCGTAGTCAAGCTTGGAAAATGGGTCCGTGCCATTTATAAACGATAGACTGCCGTCACGCGAGATGCGGCGGCGGGCGATCGCTGTAGTTTTGACGGCATCGGAGTACGCCGATGGCCGGACTTTTTAAAATGAGATCGCGGTATTTTTATAGCGGATTCGCTTTTGGTTTGGAATGCTAATGCTGGCAGTGTCATTCAAAAATTATTTATTCAATAAAACTTGCAGTTACGAATGATTGTATTTGTTGGTTGGCATGCAAATAGCACTGCCTGGAAAATAGAAAAACATAAATAAAATAGCATGTTAGGTTTAGATTTGACAGGGAATTTTGTCTCTCCTCCATTTTTTAAAAGTGAAAAACAAAAAATAATTTTTTATCCATATTTTCTTGTCATAATACATATTTTTTTTGTGTGGCGCAATTGAAAATTGATGGATGTTCTCTTTTTAGATACTTATCTTCAAGCAGCAGTTTCTGGATTATGTGTTTCTTTTGCCATCTATATGCGAAATTGTTGAAATTATTGAATAGTTTGCTATGAAATTTGCGAGAAATGTAGCTCTTGGTCGAACGCAAATTTAAAAATTACGAATGAATACAGCTTTTAAAATTCGATTAACTTTTAAAATTGTATTAACTTTTAAAACAGTATGTTAAAATGAAACACATTTTAAATTGAAAAAATCCAAGGGATGCAGACCCATTGAGACGTGGTACGCTCAGGACTCAGGAGAGTGATGTTCGGGTGGAATGACACAATGTATCGTGTTCGCGTAGCAGAAAAATGAAGTTGTCAACCGGGAGACGCGATGGCCTGATGGGCGCGACAAAGCCCCGAATAGACCAGGTGCATGCTAATGAGGACAGCCCCGCGCTCTAGACGACAAGACCAGCTAATGCGGCGGTGTCGATTCCAAAAATGAGATAAGGATCCGGTGGTGTACGACAACAAGTGTTCCACGTGACCGATTGAGTTAGCAAGTATAGTGAATACTATGTTGCCTGCATTAAATATTAGAAAGAACCAACTGTAATACATCGTACTGTCATCTCTCTTTGCAAATGCATCCATAACTAGGGATGTTGAATATTGGGTGTACGAATTGTTCAATTTTTTTGTTATTAAATTATAATGTAGCAAATCTGGCTATAGGCAAAAATGTCCAGTGTGGCTTGGTGGCAGTGTTGGGTAGGAACGGAACGGTAATTTTCCGTTCGTAGGAACTGGTTCCTTTTCTTAGGAACTTTACAGTATTGTTTCGTATAAATACACTTGTTAGTTATACTTTCGCAGAACGTCGGGTTACAGAATGTAGTTACCACAATCTTACGAAATTAATAAGATTGTGGAAACTACATTAGGAACTAAGGAACGGAGAGGTTTTTTTTTCCTAGGAAGGAACGTTTGGAATGGTTTGGTTTATTTTTGTTAGGAATTGGAACGGAGGTTCCTTTTTGGTTTGCAGAGCTCCTTTTCCCATAACTTTCAATTTTCTGCAAGTACAATTTACCAAAGTGTGTCGACAGCGGAACAATTTTTGCAGCAATAAACAGAAATTGCTAAAGATTTTAATTTGTGTCTGCAAATCTGCATATGTCCTTCATATTAAGTCCCCTGTTCCAGGTTCCTTTTAATTTCTGTTGGAATTGGAAAGGATTTATCTTGTCATAGGAGAAATGATGACTGAAACGGATTCCTTTTCAAAAGGAACCTACCCAACACTACTTTGTGTTTAGCGTACGTGTTGACCTGCTATGTTCGTGGTCGTGGGTTCAATTCCGAACTGACCTAGAGCGCCCTTTCTCGATATGAATGCTGAGTCTAAAGTTTGAGTATTGTTTCAACTTTTGGTTTTGCCTTTGATGTAATGTTGTGATTTTTTTTTTTGGAGGCAGAAAAAAACAGAATGTCTGTTCGAAACATGAATGTAGTTTGTTGTTGCCGACCCCACTACCAATTTATCTTATTTCTCGCAGAAGAAGAAAAAAAATCAGTGACTGTAGTGCTATACGTTTGACGTCGCTGTATTAAATTTCAGATTGCGTTTTGCGCGCAATCAAATAAAGCGAAAGGACGTACCGTCGTATCTGTTTAAAATCGTCGGCGTCGTCGATTTTCGAGCGGCAAACTCTCCTTTTGTTTACCAACTTGCCGCCAACTGAGAAATTGGATTCCCGTATGGATCCCGAGTTTGTCTAGAAAAAAAATTCTTCAAGAAATGTATTGGCTAGTTTCTCTAGCTTGATCGAGTAAGGGCGCTACGCTTTATCGCTAGATGGCGCATATTTCGTCGAAATTATGTATCCCTCTAAACGCTTGCGAGCATTATAACAAGTCGCACGGGATCGAATAGACGATTGAGCGCGCGCCGGGAATCGAACCCAGGTTCGCCGTATGGCGCTCTGGGCTACAACTACCGATCATGAAGGCTTGTTCGCTTTCAATCGAATCGCAGTTTCGAAAGATTCCCAAAATTGTCTCAGTTTGGGGCCAATCTAGTTTCTTTGCCAACCGACAGAGGGCGCCATACGCAATGGACGCGATGAAGCCAATAGTCATACCCTTTGTTTCTGTTGTTCCTACGCAAACAGTAACTCATTTTTCTTTAAAAACTAAGTAAAATATATCTTGGTTTAGACGTACACCTGTATAAATTGTACGTATCGCGAAAAACGGCCTCTAAGGTCGATTGTAGGTTTTTTTTTTTTGCTTTGTTATTTTGTAACAAAACCTGGTGTTTGAGCCTCGTTTCTTATTTATTTCATCGCGTGTACACGCGGTGGACGTCAGAGAGCGTTCTCGAGACCACTTTGTCAAAAATTCTTGTAAAACGAGACTCCGCCATTCGACTGCGTTTGACGTGGCACACACACGCACGAAGATAAATGGGACTGTTTTTTGGTGGCATTTATTTCGTTTGCCCCACCGGTGAACAGTAAGACAGTCGCGGGATGGATTGTTGTTTTTTCTTTTTTTGCGGATAACGTATCCTCCCGAGATCCGAGACTGGATTTTATCAATCCGATCTGATGCAATGGTTACAAAATGGTCCGTCGAATAAGAAGAACTTGCAACGCGGTGACGTCACTGCACTTGTGTTAAGTCATCTGGCGTAATGAACGTTTTGTTTCCATGTGGTGACGTCACTGATTAGGTGTTACAGTGTAACCCATCGTGTAAGAGTGACGTCGCCAGGTCGAAGATTAGTTTTAAATTAAAATGTTACGTTATGAGTATATTTTTAAACTGATCGATTGATTTTAATCGGTTAATAAAACCTATCACCAAACTAAATTCGTTGAATGAACGGGTCGAATCTGTTACGCAACGCTGTTACTCCTTCAATATGTGGTTATCCGAGACACTCGGAATTTTTTAACGTTTCTTTCCACTTCTATAAACTTGCTTCATTTGTACGCTCACCTGAATTTCGATGTTACGAGAGTTTTAATTGGACACGGGATCTCGAGAGAGTTTGACAAGACGTGGCATAGGGGATATATCCACAAAGCGATCTTGTCGTATGCCGTTGTCATTGTGGTAGAAACTGACTGGAGGAATTTTTACCACTGGTTGTCCTCTTCACGTATTTCTCCCACGTTACGCATTCGTTTTTTTTTATATATATACATGTTTATATTATTTTTTTTTTTTTTTGCAGCAATATTTTGTTTCATTGTGCATGCATGCTACCGTGTTCGGTAGTACATCTGTAGACAAGAGTAGAGTTGTTTCTTTTTTCCTTAATTTTCATATGAGTTATTTACACTAATCTGTCACTTAAATAATTAAGCTGACCATGTCAGAGTATTTTGTGAATTTTGTTAATGGGACTATTTTTGTCTTCTATGGTGGCAGTAAGCATTCTTGCGTCTGAGCTGGGGCAATTCGTTGACTTTATGAGCAATTATTTTCAAATTTCCTTTTTTTGTGTTTGATTTTGGTGCACCTTGTTTTTTTTTTACAAAACGGCTAAATAATAGGCCTACAATTTTGTGTGTTCTTGGGAAATTTTAACTTGTATAGAACCCATTTTTATCATCGACAATGTTGTTTTGTAGAATTGCTGTTTTTATTTTCCAGCTTTTATTCATTGCTCTTAACAGTTGCATGTAGTTAGTGTGCAGTGGGGAGCAATCTATTCCGCTGCATCGCCAGCTAGTCGTGCTCAAAACGTCGCAGTGGGGACGCGGCTCGTGTAATCCTCACTTCGACGCAGTCTGCTGGAAAACCCTCTCGCTGCTCGATGATGTGAACGAATTTAAATTGTTTACTTAAGACCGAGATTAGTCTTAAAATGTTTGTAAAGTGAAAAGCGCGCCAGTGAAGATGCGTCACGGCGTGTTCTCCGCTGCTTATTGTCTTCCGAGTTACGCCCACTCCCACCCCTCCCACCCTCCTCCATCCACCATCCACCACTCTACTTCGCCCCCACCCCCGCATCACTCGGTCTTTATGCTCCCGAGACCTTGGGCACGACCTTCCAATGGGGACGTGGACAAATAATGCTTTTCAGATGAGCATCCTGTTGGAGTGGTATTACGTTTTTTTGCGCACGGAAACTTTTCTTGGTCGGAAAATCGTGTCAGTTTCTACCGCGATTTTAAATGATCTTCGGACTTTTCGTTCTGTAGGAACCGGGAAATTTATGATGAAAGTTACCCTATCTACCACAATTAGCTTTTGACGTTGAAATACGTCGTTATCGGTCAGTAAAGGCACTGTCATCGACATGAGCCATCGACATAAGGTGGCACCTCGAATGTTAAGATTTCTTGTGTTAAGAGCCCTTGCTTCTGAGCGCTGCACTCTGCGGCGAACGTTGTAAAAATCCGAAGGATGGCACCTGCACAAATTTATCTCGCCCGGAAAATTAAAGTGGTATCGGTCGGGAATTGAACCCTTGTCACGGGCATATTTGTTTGATGACGTTCAATTGATGTATGCACTACGCCACACGACACCCGTCATTACGATACGGAGATATTCTAAACGATGAATCTGAAACAGTGAGCTGGTTCTGCGAAGGTCTCAGGAGGACATTTCCCCTTCACCATTGCCATCGTCATCCCATCACATCGCTGATGCTCTATCGGTATGGGGGATATGTACATTTGCACTAGTCTGCTACTGAGACCTCGTAACCGTGACCCGGCTTTCGCCGAACATATATTCTGTTCTTGCGGACGTGAATCCATGGCTCGCAGAAGGACACCGTCAAAGCGTGTACATATAGTGGAGATGTTCTCGAGTGATGCGCGTTAACATTGGCGGGATTATTGCTATATCCGAGCGTGCAGCAAACGCAAAAATTTTGTTTATTTTTGTAGTCCCACGCCGGGCGGACCTCCCGTTGGCGCAGCCACGCATTGGTTATTTGCTGCTGGATGCATTTCGTCACAGATGAAGCTATTATGGCACACATGGAATATGTATGTACTGGGTGTTTCGCGTCTCGTCTCGTCCATTTTGTTACGTTCCATTGCGGAGCCAGCTAGCTCATCCCGTACATTCATAGATTGGTTAGTATACTAGTGAGGTTCTTTTCTTAAAGTCAAACGTCGAAAATGCAGAATGTGTGTCTAGATAGATGTCTCTACGTCGATGAAAAACACTATGATGATGAAATTATCAAAATTAAGATTGAAAGATTATCAAAATTAAGATTGAAAGATTTTCAAAAAAAAATATTACTCTACAATTTGACCTACGGTATATTAAATACACTCTTCACTGCGTAGTAAGCGTGTTTGAAATTTAATTAATAAAACATTAATTATAAATAATTTGTTCTATAATTTATTCGATTTAATCGAAAACCCGTGCAAAATTTGTTTTTCCGAATACAATACATTTTGGGTTAATCTGAGATTGCTTTTTTTTCATACGTTTATCGCGCATTCCTTAGATTTTGAGATTATTCGTGATGGAAAATGTTGGATGGCGAAAATTCAACTTGGTGGTAACTTTTTTTTTTGTTTACCACCGCTGTTTTGGCAGTAAGCTGGTTGGTTCTAGGTAGTTAGTCATTCGGCGATCCCCATAGCGTTCGTGGCTGCAAACGCTATCATTTTTCTATTGTCTCTGCTTACGAATCCGGATTTCCATCTCTGTCGGTCCGCAAGGTCATCTCCTCGAGTCCTTGGCCTGAAACCACGATGTGTATGTACAAAATGTCTTTTGCCCCCGCTGTCGGTCTCCCAGTATACAGAGTGCATGCACGTGAGTAGGCCTGTATGCACGATCTTTTTCTCTGTAACGACTTTGATGCATGGGAAGTGCGTTAAGTTTCGGTGGCTTCTGACTCAGTCGAAAATTCCTCGGCGTACGCATTTGACATTGTCTCATGTGGGAGAACGCCGAAACTGAACAAAAACACACCTTCACCTTTGTGCTTTGGCGCATTGTTTTTCGAATTATGCCTCGATGGCGCTGTTGTAGTCTGTTAAATTATGGGTAGCGCTTTTAGAATTCAGTTGTCATTTATTGGCGGATGTCAATTTCAATCGGTAGTTTTTATAAATTTCGTGTTTAAAAAAACGTGTTGCACTGTTGCTCAGATAATGCCCGAGAGTTACGTTTTACCAGTGTCCAGGGATAGTTTAAACGAAGACCCGCGTCGGGAATCAAACCCAAGATCGCCACACGGCAGCCGGTTGCAATACCGACTGAGCTACCAATTCAATAATAAATATAATGTCCAATCTTGAAATCTTAAATATCATTTTCTTAATTTCTTCTAGATACTAAATATTTAAAATATGGGACATAGATAAGAAAATATTTAATTCTGGTATCTTAATCTGATCAGATTTGGTGATTGAAGTGTTGATGATTACGATTGAAATATCATTGACCAATATTTGTGTTTTGTTCGTTTCTGGCTATTGATTTTTACGAGTATCGGTTTCAAGAATAGACTTCCAGTTACATGTATTTGCTATCGCATGACTGTCTGAACACAAGTCTGAAATCGGCACCCAAGCTTCTTAACCACCATGGACTTTTTGTAAAGAATAATATACCCGAAACAAAATTTTCTTATGACCCTTTTCAATTGTCAAGCTTTACTTGCCGTACTGTCAGAAATTTCAAATGTGTTTTGTGGTTTTGTATTTTGTTATCGCCGTCAATATCGCCGCTAAACTTACGTGTTTTTTTTTTCTCTCTCCTTTCTTTCGAATTATCGGAAACCCTATAATGTGTGGTTACTCCCAAGCCAGACAGTAATAACAGTGTCGAGGTAATGGAATTTTGTTCAATCTCTATAATCCAATATCGGGCAACGCCGACTTCGCAGTTGGCGAACAATGAAAGCTGACCCAAAACTGATAATGGGCGAATCGTGCAGCAGCTGCCCCCATAACGTCTCAATTTTTCTAATCGATTTATCGATTTATTTGCACACATGCAAAATGCAATAAAAGTGGCACCACAAACAGACACACCCAACATCTTCTATAGCTGTATCACATGTAATGGCCCATGTATACGGCAATGTTGTACATTGATGAATGTGATATCGCGATCTTTGAACACCTGGTGCGAATGCGCCGTTTTGAAAACGATGATCGTGTAAATAAAATTTCAGTAAGGCAGCAGACATCCTCAGCAAAATTTATTCTTCGGTTTTTCGTTTTAATGCGTAATCCTGTTTATGCCGCTTTATTTTCTGCGGTCATTGTGGACGGTATTTTGGCATGAGTCGGACGTTCTTGCCCATTTTTCTCATTTTCCTTTTTTTTTTTGCGTTTGATATTCCGGTCGTGCTCGGGTAGCGCTCTGGAATCTTAGGTAAACTCCATGAATTTATGACCGCGGGTAAATATGTGTGGGCTACTGCTTATTCGTTGTCCGACCATCCCCTATACATAAATGTATTACGTACTGTGCATCCCCCTCTGCTCAGTCTGCCTCTATTTTTTTTCTTAGCCGGCATTAGTATATAATTTGGTTAACGGATTATCCTCTACTGTTCACGTTCTTTGGTCGATGTACAGAAAATACTTTCCAACACTGGCGCACCGACTTGGGCTGCTATTTTGAAATTGCAGAAAAATTAAAAATTGTGGACATTTTGAGGTTTTTTAAGTTTGCATCTCCAGAAACGTAAATGATGGTTAAACGATGGTGGTGTATAAAATATATGCAGAGACATATTTATTCGTATAATTAATTGAGATAGTGTCTCACTATCGGACTTTAAATCACTGATTTTATTTACGTTTTAATCAGTTTCTCAAGTAAATGATAGTGTTTATTTTCAATTTAATTTCCGTTTTTATTTTTGTCACTGGGCCTTATTAAATTGTTCAATCAGATTAAAATAATCAGTAAGAACCTGAAATGATAGTCATAAAAGTTTGATTTAATAATCATTGTCCCCCTTCACAAATGCTGAAGCGTTTAGAGTTACAATTTCTTGTTTGTATCTGCAAATTAGATAAATGGTTTCTCATGTTTCTTAAGTGGCTCATTGCCAAAATTACCGAGCTTGAGCGTCTGACCGCTGCGAATTTACGAAAGTCTGCACATCGCAATGAACTGTAGATAGTTATTTAAAACTTATGTGCAGCTATTTTATCTCCTTGCGATAAATTTGTAAAGGCTACACGAACAATTCTATTGTAATGAACGATCTGAATAATTGACCAATTCTTTCGACTCAACAAGCGCCATGACACTTCCTGACCAGACGAAACATGAGCATAGTTGTACACGTGAT
>JAUJYS010003286.1:0-13319 GCA_033995665.1 Melogona broelemanni | reverse complement strand
AAAATTAGTTATTCGTGTGACCCAGTGATGGCCCACCCTGGATAAGGGCTGTCCCTGTGATAAAAAATTAGTTATTCATGTGACCCAGTGATGGCCCACCCTGGATAAGGGCTGTCTCTGTGATAAAAAATTAGTTATTCGTGTGACCCAGTGATGGCCCACCCTGGATAAGGGCTGTCCCTGTGATAAAAAATTAGTTATTCGTGTGACCCAGTGATGGCCCACCCTGGATAAAGGGCTGTCCCTGTGATAAAATAAAAAGTGGTTATTCGTGTGACTCAGTGATGGCCCACCCTGGATAAGGGCTGTCTCTGTGATAAAAAAGTGGTTATTCGTGTGACCCAGTGATGGCCCACCCTGGATAAGGGCTGTCCCTGTGATAAAAAAAGTTATTTGTGTATCCCAGTGATGGCCCACCCTGGATTCGGGCTGTCCCTGTGATAAAATAAAAAGTGGTTATTTGTGTGACCCAGTGATGGCCCACCCTGGATTAGGGCTGTCACAGTGACACTTCCGTGGTTCATTGATCCTGTGACATACCACCCTGGATTTGGACCACATCTGCGATTTCACCCAAACCTGGTGAGTGTAATTTTTTTAATTATTTGGTGTCAAGTTTCAAAGTTAATGATTGTTGACAGTACATGTTTAATACTCAATTTTTTTTTAAATTCCTGATAATTGTAGTGAATATCACTACAAGAGGTTCTGTTCCCGTCGTGTCGCTATGGCAATACAGGTATGTGAGTGGCACAATTTCACCAGTACCTCGTGATTGAGTCAGTCGGTTGCAAAACCTCCCGGTCGTACAACTTAAAAAATGCCAGAAAAACTAAAAATCAGTTTCCCTGGCAAAAACAATCTCATTTTCTGAGTATGACACCTGAAGTTGAGCACATCATTTATGAAGCATTTATTGTCCTTAAAAATACAGTCCGGTACAAAATGAACTTACCTTGGAAGCACAGCGTCTTCAACTTAGAGATATTGACAATTTCTTCGGCTAACACATCGTCGAATTGTTTCTTTCTGTAAAATTATAGAAAAATGGAAATTAAATGATTGAGCGACACCACTTCAGAGGGAAACGAAATGATTGGATAACAAAATACTGTATGTCGAAGCTATAATAATTTTTAATTTCAAATAGAATTAATAGAAATAATTTTTTGTTTAATGAATTGTCAAATGGTGTGTCTTTTACGTGCCAGGTTTAACTACTGTTGTCTTAAAAACTCATAGCACGTACGGGTCACATGTCAATTACACGATATTTTCCAATAGTTTATTAGTTGCAATCATAGGCTTATGTCTGTGCAACCCTAGCCCTAGGTCAACGTTAGACATTACGTTACGATCATTTCTCCACAACACAACAACAAAAGTTTCTTGGTTTTGCTCTTAAATTTTAAGACACCTATTTAAAACAAAAACTATAACTTTTTTTTCAGTTTTGTTGTCGATTTCAAGAGCCAAAAGGGGTGGTTTCGGGTCGCTTTGGGGTAGGTGACATTTCGCCAATTCTGTTACGTTTTCCAGCATTTCTACACTACGTCAGATGAACAGTATTCCACTCACATCTGGGGCCTAACTATTCCGTGCTGAATTGAATCAGCTGTTAAGGAAATGGGGAGAAATAATTAACTAAATGTCCCACTCGCAAAGAAATCACTTACCTCCCCCTGTAGGCCGCCATTTTTATTTACATCGGTCGACGGTCGTTGTTGCAAAGCATATTTTATGTGCAGTGCAAGTCAGTGTGCCTTTTAAGCGCCACCTAGTGGGAATCGTCAAAAACACACTCCTTTTGGGATCGCTCATCGACCGGTGGGAGACGATGTTCGGCCTAAGGAATGTCATGTTTTCAGTCCGTTCATCCGCAACACTGTACTTACTCAAAAATAGTCACAAAAACGCATTTGTGTGTATATAGATATATATATGGTCATTTTTAATTCTTCCAGTTGGTTGAAACAAACCATCACCAGTCAAATAATTGAACACTAACAATTCATTTATATTCGACATGTGTGTTCATCCCAAGTACGTTACACAAATCTCGTTGACATCGTTCACGAGCTTATATACATGCTAGATAATTACAGCTATGAATACCGGTTTGATGAAGACCTCACGTGGACCCACAATATGTAATGCGTCGCCTGAATATATCTGTTTAACCAAAAAATTATACAGCAAAACAAACAGATATTAGATTATACAAATATTATCACAGTAAAGATTCTAGAAGTATATGCGTAGTTGTTTATATTTATATATATATATTTGTATAGAGAATAACCGTTTGTAAAATTATACATGTACTATTCCTGACACCACTCAAAATAGGCAAATGCGCTTTAAATAAATCCAAAATTCTCGCACATATATATATATATATATATTTATAGTAGATTCACCAATTTACCGTTTATATATACATAACAGGTGGTCAAGTGTGTAACGTGAATAAAATCTACATGTAAACGTTCTACGTTATACAGTGCGCGCTCGCCACCAAAATTTCCTATACCCCAACGACCCCATTATAAACGTTTATCTATCTGATGAACAAAGTATTGCATCTGAGCCTTGCGGTACGGTACCATGTACCATTGTTGATTGATTTTTAGTTAAGTGAAATACCTTAAGTTTTTTAATGAGACACAAGATATTTCAAAAGTCGTGTGGTCTTGCATGCATCATGTTATGTAATCTGATATTTTAAATGCTACAATGCGTCACTAGACAGCCAAAAAAGTATGGTTGCATACAGAATTGTTACAACCAAATGCGCATATATTCGCAATCATAATTTCGTTCAACCCACAGCCGTTGCAACGAGCGAATGATACACTAGTGACCGCCTTCACTTTCGGACGTTTTTGAAAGACATTGAGATTGCCCAGGTATACAAAAACGATACCAATCGTATGCTATTGTATGCATATATTGATTAAATGTCCACAAAGAGAAGAGTAGACGATAATAAATTTGCAAGTGCTTAAATTACCCTTAAAAACAACTGGCTGTGTGACTGCTACTTTTATAAATTTGGCACCAGAGTGACAAAATTGTTAGATTTTCTCTTGGCAGCAAATTTGCATGGATGGTTGAATGCATGGTGATGAAAAGGGGAGGAGGAGAGAAGGGAGGACTATCAAATTTCGTTGACGCACATTCGTTATACTAATGGACAAAAATCTTTGTTACGAACTAGGAAAATCTTATTAAATAAATTATGCAACAATGCAGCAACTAGGAAAAAAATTCATAAACTTATGAATTGATGGGGGGGAGGGGCTCATATTTTTAAGCGACCACACATTAGTATCCCAATCTACAATGGCGAAATAAACTAGTGTTTCTACTAATCGGGGTTTGGATACGCTATAAGAAAAATTCTGAATATCGGTAATTGTGCATAGATAATGCAGACTTATTTGGGTTATTTATCCCAAGCAGAAAAGTAAAATAATAAAAAAATAATAACACTCAAAAACGCGTGTCCAGTCCCCTACAAATTGTAAGAAACTGAAAACATTGGCTACAACCAAATTGTTTACGAATATAGACATGTTGGCTTACACAGTACACCAATAGGCAAATATTAGGAAAACAGCGAATTATGTCTAATATTACTGGGATTATTATAGCATAAAAGTTAACGAGGGAAAAAAAAACCTCTACCAAAATTTTGGCATTTTCTCATTTTCGTGTTCAAGTCCGGATACATTTTTTACGTGCAAATCGACTTTTTAAGTATCCGCAAAGATCACTTGGCAATGAAACCATCTTTTAAATACTTGGCACAGAATATTAATAATCAAAACAATAGAAATGATAATAACAAATGTAAAAAAAAATTATGAAGCACAATTGAGCACACAAATATGCTGACTAAATGCTTTTGTTTTAAAGCAATGGATGTTTTTGGAAAAAAAAAAAAAGAATCGGGCCAACATGAGAACATTCAAAACATACACACAAAAATGGGATGATGAAGGTGTTTCGACGATATATGGAGTTCTATAACATAATCTTTGGTTTATATTTATACATGAAGGTATACTATTTACACATACACACACACGGTGTCGTGAATCCATTTTTTAGAATAGTCACGACCATGTGATAGTAGCAAACCGAACCAGACAGCAAAATTCCCAAGTCTCGGTGACAATTATAATACTGCCGACAAGGTAGATATTTTTTTTCACAACCGTCACTAGTAACGTCGAGATTTTTGAAGATAGCGTGCGCTGACGATACGATGAGATTCACGTCGCGCAGAATTGACAGAAGAGACGAAAGTCCGTCAAGAGCGGTTTAGATGGTGTAGTGATGCTCGTATTTGGAGATGAGCGCCTCCAGGAGCTTAAGCTTGGCTTTTACTTGCTGTAAAAGACAAGAGGAACCCAAAAGTTATATTTTATAACTATCAAAAATTGAGGAGACCCGAGCTGAGTTTAAAAAAAAAAAGACACGTCCACCTTTTCAAAATTCGTACACCGACCTTGTATTCCAGATAGGTGGTGTCCATGGGCGCCCGATCCTCCTTTTGCGCTTTACGACCAGTCTGCCTCTGAAATTCCTCCTCAAATTCGCGCAAGCGACGACGCAGGTGTTTCTTCTCGTGTCGCACTTTCCACGATTGCTCGATCAACTCCTCCCTAGCAAAAACGACAGCCAGAACAACGGAGTCAATATAATTGCTTGGTCCACCAGCATTACTAGGTTGTAAAAGCGAAATATTAATTTGCCAATTATGATTTGTCAATAATTAAAACGTTATTTTTGCAGATTTAAATATTTCCACGTCCAGCTATCAGAATCAAACCCCAACTCACTTTTTCAAAAATTGAATTTTTTGAAGAAAAAAACCATTTATCGAGGGAGTCCATGGCATTTTTCTTTTCCAGAAAAGAATTTGAGTTAGGGGTTGTTTCTGCTAAGTGTGATAGGCAAAAATTATCGGAATTATTGAAAAATCGGAATTATCTTTTCATTCCACAGGAGAATTTACTAATTATAAGAGCCCTCGATTATGCCCTCATAAATAATCGATTTTTTTTTCATTAAAAAACTATTACCTAGGCAATTCGTGCAGGTTGCAGCTTTCCCTGGAGAGCTTGGATTTTCCCTGTCCGGCCGCATCCAGCAACGACGCCGACAACTCGTTCTCGCGGTTGTCAGACTGCTGGGACACGGGACCGCCGAGCTCGTCACTGTCATCCAGTGACGCGTCCCTGCTCTGATGTTTCGGCGACGCCTGGGTAAAGTCCATCGTCACATGCTCCAGAATGGGTTGCAACTCCATCGCAGAATCTTTACCTTTGGGCTGCAAAAGAGAATTGACACATTCGATAACATGAAATATAGTTTCTACCAGTTTCCGCGTCCCCATATAAAAATAACTCTCGCACTAGCGTACAGATTCGAATCAATTCGGAAGTTTTAAAATTTCGATTCATTAAAAAGTATTAGAGTTAACATATCAGACCATATTGGCAATGAGTCGTGAATAGCTATCGAAATTTAATAGTAGATTCCGCAACGAATTCAAAACAGCGAAAAAATTCAATAATATGTATACTTACAGAACTGGCTTTAGCAGCTAGTCGCTTAACATTCCTGTACCGTTCATAGATTGGCTTCATCAGCTCCTTCTCCTGCTTGCTAGTCTGTAAATAAATTGCGAAGGGAAAATTGTTAACACGACAGAATTTATAAGTCAGCGGATCTAAATCAGAACACATGTTCTCCTGCACTTACCGGATGACCGTGGATGTTCTCGAAGTGAAGCAGAGCCTTCTGCATCGCCAATTTCTCGTCAAGAATTTGCTCACGATTCATATTCTGTAGAAGAATTTATACAATTTCATTAAAACACTGTTCGCGATAAAATAATGTTAATAAAATTGTACCCAAAATGTTCTTCGCGCACTTCTACACTTTTAAACTCACCTCAAAGTCTTCGGGTCTCTTCGCCAGACGGCGCTTGTCGTCCAGCTTGCGAATCATCTCCTTCAGAGACTCGTCCATGGTGGGAACGACGAAGGAGCTATCGCTGCCGTGGTTGACGCTGGCCGACGCGCTCAACTTGCCTTCGAAAGAGCTGCGGGCGTGGCTCGCCAAGAGGCTACTGGTCATGGACACCTGCCTCGATTCCTCTTTCAATTCTACAGAGGGGGGGAAGATATTTTTTTAATACGACAAAATCAGCGCCGATAAAAATCACAATTGACCCAACGGAGGCAGCAACGATTTTTTTTTTTAAATATAATTATTTAATAGTTACACTTACGCTTCAGCTCCTTGCGAGCTTTCACCAGTTCATTCACGTATCTCTTGACGCTGGAGTGGTTCATTTTGTCGGCATGTGATGGCTGTAAGAAGACACAAAATTAATCGCACAATTCGTGTGTCCGAATTTCTCACACAATAACGCTCCCAAACTTTCCCATATTGAAAATTGGCGCCCGCCTGATTTGAGATCGATATTGATCGAAGCAATAGTTCCCATCGAGTCATCGGGCAAACCGACCACTTCCGGCTTCCGCTTCCGATTTTACTTGTTTGTCTTGTTCCTGTTGCGACTTGCAACGCTTTGCATGTTTTGTAGTGTATTTACTTGTACCAGCGCAGAAGTGTTCAGAACACCAACCTATCTTCTGTCTCGTAATCGTCTCATTCGTGGCCCCGACGTGATTGAAAAATCAGCCCGGCAAAAGCAGCGAAAGGTAAGCCTAACAAGCCCACGAGGGATCATGTTAATTTTATTTTTGCTAGGCTAATCCCGAACTCTGTGAGCGGAGACGACCGTTGGCTCCCGCAGCACTCCGGAATCTAACCGTACTTCAGTGTGTTTAAGAGACAAAATTGAGCACCACATCTGAGAGACTACCCAAAATAACATTCTCACCCATTCTTCCGACCGAATCGATTCTACAGCTCTAACTCCTCTCTTCCACTGACTTAGGTATATCCCGCCACACCAGAGCAAAGCCGACACCGTCCAGTCGCCCAGGCCTAAAATTGGAAGTGAAGCCTTCTAAAGTCGACATGTCCTACTCGGTATTTCTGGCCAACACAAAGAACTATAACCCGTCCGATTGGATTTTTCCGCTATTCCAGGAGCAAGATGTCGAGAACTGGTTTAGCAAGTTTGAGGAATTCACCGCCAATTTTGGGATGCCGCAGGAAGGCATGTTCCGTGCGCTCTGCGATTTCACCAGCAAGTCCTCGGCTGCCGAAGACATTCTGCTGCCCCATAAAAATGGGCCAGCCGTCACGGATCCTCTATGACACGGCCAAATCTCAACTGCTGCACAAGTTCCGAGAGACGCCAGAGTCCAGGCTAAAGCGTCTGTTCGAGGGAGAGTCGCTAGGTAACCGCAAGCCGTCGGTCCTGCTCCGCGACATGCGCCAGAAAGCCAGAACGAGCGTGTCTGAAGATCAGTGGCTCCATTACTTCTTTAACGCGCTCCCAAAGGCGATGAGCCAGTCAGTCCTATGCCTCTGGGCCGATCTTACCGCGGCGGCGGCAGCGGCCGACTTAATTGCGGCCGGGTGGACTTTAATTCCCCCTCCCAGCTCCGCCAGTGCCAGCTCCAACAGCCACGATGCCTGGGATCGTCCTTCTGACGAACAAAACATGATCTCGATCATGCAGGAGCTCAACCAGAGGCTGGACAGGCTCCAGGCGCAGAACGACTCCCCTGCGTCCAAACCCTCCAACCGACAATAAACATCGGATCCATTCTGGTTCCAGTCGCCGGGTCGGCTGAGTGAAGCATAAGGGAACGGGGACACCGAGGCGAACTGTCAAGCTTGGCACACGGCAGAGGAACGAGATGGAGAACGACAGTTACCATCGACAACGACAGTGTACTTTTGTCTACATGTGTTATTTTGCGTGTTCTCAATACCAGTACCCTCGTGTTTAAATAAAAAGTTCAGCAGACTAACCCATTTCCGTCTCTTTAATTGCCTCAGCACCGACGCGTGATATTTGTGCTTAAAAACAATTATGGACACTTACCCTGTAGCCGTATTCGCCCTCGAAGCCGTCCTCAAACAGTTTCACTTTCCGTTTCAGGGATGATATTTTCTTGCTGAGAACCTTGAATGCAGTCTCCGAATATTCGTCGACTTTTGCAGCACTACACAAACAAGAAGAAAAAAAAAAAAAAAATTATCCACCAAGAAAAATATTTTAGACCGCCTAATGAAAACAGTAACAGGTTTACATGTTCGAAAGTATTAAAATAAACAGTTTTACCATTTTCCGACTTGCTCCTGTTCGACAGGCGGAGACGGCGGGATGTTATGATCAGAATGAAAGCTGGAAAAATAAAACGTAAAGAACACTTTTAGAGTTCTGTTGGTCTTAAAGAGAATTAATTATTATTTGACAGCAATGCCAGGCTTGAGACCACGCATGCCGCAAGCGCATGCTGTACCTAGATTTCTTTTCCAGGGAAGAGGTTCTCGGAGAGAGCATCACATCATCGTTGTTGTCTTGGTGCCTGCTCGCAAACGGCCAGCTGGATCTAAGCGGGTGTGTTGGAATTGGCTCTGCATACGGGAAATAATCGAGAAATATAATTAGTCATGATCAAATAGTGCAACAAATGGAAAATTTGGTAAGTATACATTTTTCTAATTTTGTTGATGAAATTTGTGCTTTTAAGTGCATTATTTTATTTCTATTAAAAATTTACAAATACAAAATCTTGTTTTCTAAAGTCCGAACCAAGTTAAAACTCAAAACAATCAAATTTGAAGTATAAAATTTAAAACTATCATTTGAGAAAAAGTGGCTGTATTATCTCTTAAAATGAAAATTTGTATTAACCCTTAAAATCAACGATCTCAGTGGAGAAAAATTGGAAAACTGTTATAGCAACGCATATTTTGAAAGGCTAACGAAAACACCAGGCAAAACAACAACAAAAAAATCCAAAAGAGGAACTTCAACTCACCGCTTCCGTCGCCGTGCTCGTGCAAGATGGACAGGTCAAGCGGCGGCACGTACGGCTTATGCGACGAACTGCTGGACGATGCTCCCTCGTCGGCGCGATCGTGCGGTTGAGCGCCGGCGGAGGTAGCGCTATTGCTGCTGCCGGTGATGGTGGTGGTAGCGGTGGTGGCGCCACTAGCGTCGTGCAGATCCAAAAGCCACAGTCGAGGCTTGCTGCTCTTGGAGCTGCTGCACACGTCTTGCATGACCTCGTCCTCGTCGGTGGTATCGGCCGGGCTGCCGGTCAGCGACATGGACGACGAGCGTTTGGGTTTGCGACCGCTGCTGGATTTGGCGTTGTTGGCGGAGGACGAGCGGGTGTCGCCGTTCTCCTGTTCGGAAGAAAATGAATGAACAATCAACTTTTGTGACATCCCAAATGTGCTAAGATTAATTTTTTAACAGTGCAGTAGCAATGTTAATGATGTCTATTTTTTTCGTCAAAATTAATGGTTTTTTTATTTTTAAATCACCGCCTATCGTGCCTAGTGCACTACAGGATTACTGCACCCTCGTGTCTTTATGGAGATATGTGAGGGGCAGGGAAGGGGATTGGCAGCTGGAATTGCCATGCAGCAGGATCCACCCCTAAGCTCTGGACTCCCTATTGGAAGTTCATGGGCGACGCCAATACCACAGGATTGAGTAAACGAAAGCCTGTGCCGGAAATCGAATCCGGGACCACCCGCTCAGTAGAATGTGACCATATACCCACTGAGCCAATGAAAAATGAAAAATGCTGAAAAATGAGGTACAGTAAAATAGTGAAAAATCACAATTTTCGTAAAAGTAATTAGTGACGTTTCAATTTTTGCGAGTTTTTCCAATTTCCCCACAATTCAGAATACGAAAGCAATCACTCGCAATTACCTTTAAGGACTCAGCGTCGAGCTCCTTCCTCACTACCTCCATGCTCAGGCAGCGACGAGAACTTCTCAGCGACGGATTTCTACGATTCTTGGATGGAGTAGATCTCTGAAAAGGAATGAATCGGATGCCAATTTATATTTTTTTGCAACCAGAAACACTTTTTTTTTAATGACCGTTAAAACTCTGAGCTCTCCAACTCTGAGTAATGTCCATGAGAAAAAATTATTCTCTTAAGATTTTTCCAGCAGAGTGACTGGCTAACTTACGTATTGCAATCGCTCGATGCTGCGTCTAGCCTCGGATACGTCGCTCTCGTGTTCGTAGCGGCGACCCCAGTCCTTCATGCGCATGTCAGGCGTGGCGTGCTGGGCCGAGGTGTCGATGTTTAGCGGCATCAGCGAGTGATCCTGCCGGGAGGAGAAAGGCAGGCTGCCGAGATCGGATTTCTAAGAGAATACGAGAGAAACGGAACGAATGAGCGGGTCGTCGATTAATATTTTAAGAGGGGATCCACCAAACGCCAACATGGTGTGTATAAAGCGCATGTATTTTAGCCGTATCAAAAAATTTGAATGAAAAATGTATAAAACAATATAATAATAATAGAATGGAAGATTGAAAAAATAACAAATACGAAAATACAGTGACTATGTTCGGAAAAACTCATCAACCATCCGATAAAAATTGAAGATATGACACGAGAGCTTAAAATCTTCCTCAAAAAGTATGAAAAATGAAGAGGACAGCGAACGACTGATTAAAAAGTTAAGTCGGAAAAATTCATTAACCAGCCCGTGGCAAAAAATTGGAATAAAAAAATGAACAAAACAACAAAGCACCCTATCGAGATACCTCAACTCCGTAGCGCCTCACGTACAACATACCAAATTGAGTGTGGCGTCACACTTTCGTAGACGCCCGCAGATCACAGAGAGAGTCAAAAGGCCACGAGGACTAGCACTTGTTCTTGTGTTTGTGTATGTTTTTTGTACGGGCTCTGGATATGAAAACAACACAGCAGGAATGACCACGGTCATTTTTTTCTCGTCAACCGAGGTCAACCAAATACGGGAGAGGGCGCCATTTAGTGTTAAGTGATAATCGACGAATCAACAAGAATATTTACTATTACTTACAAATTCACTTCTATTCTGTATTTTTACTTAACCGAAACCACATGACGTCACCTATATTTGGTTGACCCCGCACACACACACACACACACAGGTCAAAGGTGACCGAAGTTAATTACCTTGACTCCGCCGTAATCGGTGTTGCCGGCGGTCGAGCTCTCGTCAGAGCCAATCGCGTGCTCGTCGGGTCCGCACTTTCCACGAAACGACGGTTGTGCCACCACTGGCGCCGACGTAGTCTCATCCGACGCGGCGCGCTCCTCAGAATTGGATCGGGCCACCTTGCTCACTGCAGCGCCGTCTGGCGACAACTCGGATTTGCGGTGCTTCACTCGCAGGGGATGACGGGAATGATCTGTGCGAAGAGTGGCGACAAAATAAAACTGGTAAATTTACTGCTGCTCGGATATTGGCTGGCAAGCCGACAGCGAATTATAATTGTATTTTTAAAACAATAAAGTACCATAGCGGTCCAATAAAGTAACATAGAGGTACAATAAAGTACCGGTACCATAGAGGTCCAATTTAAAAAAGGAATTAGTCGGTAAAAAATTGAGCGGCTTACCGTCTGCTTCGCAATCCCCAAACAGGTGTTGGTCTACAGTCTTGCAGATGTTTACTTCGATCAATCTGAAATTGCAACACGAAAAAATTAAACAAGCCTATACAGCAAAAACAAGCAAGTAAACCATATATCTATTTGTAAGAAGAAAAACTGCTTGATCATATTTCGTAAATATTTGCATTAAAGAAGGGAGTAAAATTGTTTTGACAATTATTTTGGCGAATTAATTTGGTTTTTAAATTCGACAAGGATTTGGATAAAGTATGCCGCCACACCAGCGAGTGTTTTGACAAAAATAAAAATGAACATACTCGGTGACTCCCTTTTCCGAAACGGTGCCTGGCAATGTCTGAAAGTCCTCTGACACTACGTCAGTGACGCGGCTACTGTGACCCGTCTCCATGTGCGATAGTTTAGACTGATTCTGGTAGATGTCTTGCGATTCAAGTCCATCGTCAATTTCCATGTTTGTCTGCGAAAAACAAAAATAAAAAACACAAAATCATTAAACAAATTACAACTAACTATCTACTATCTCACATACTGTGAATATTTTTAAGATTTGCCCAGTATTTCATGATTGACCACGTTTTAAAAAAAAAAGAAACACGCGGATAAGCAAGAATAAAGAAGCGAATACATAATTTAAAAAATATTACATCAAAGTATTTTTAAAAATCCTACAATTCCCGAAAATGTTTTTTCTGAAATTGACAACATTGGTGTCGAAACAGTGTGACCAACTCACATGCATCTTGTCAGCGACGATGTCCGGCTCCACGGTGGGCGGTGCCTCCTCGTCGGCTTCAAAGATGGCAGCGTAATCTTTGATAAATTTGGTAACCACCTGATTGGTGACGGCCTGCTGACGCAACGCGTCGTCACCTTCGGGCACGCGGAACAGGTTGGGTCCAAAGATGATGCCCAGGGCGCCCGGGTTCATGCGATTGAATTCCTCGGCGCGGGTCACCTGCACCAGGAAGCGCATCAGGTATTTGAGCAGGTTGAAGTTGTCCTCGGGCAGCTGCTCCACCAGCCGCTTCAGCTGCCGAATGCATTCCTCGTTGTCGTGTGGATGCTCTAGAGATAGGGGGATGAAATGAAACTAAATACGCGCATGCTATCGTAGCTGAAACAAAGCAGTGACTTATGCACAGAAATATTAACGGTAATACAATCTAAATAATCGGTCACCAAAAGGTCGAAGGGCATCGCTTCGACTTCAAGCGCACCAAAAATGTGATTTTTTGACCTCAATACAGGAGCGAACGCCACCTCGAAAAATCCTATTTTATTCTAATGGGTGACCACTGTTTTTTTCCCCATTATTTTTTCCTCAAAATTCTGTCGTGACAGTGGAAAGTGGAAAGTCGGAACAAGTTGTAATGATAATTTGACAATTTTCAACAGGTAAATAACAGCATGACTAAAATAAGAAAAGTTCCAAGTATACAAACACGCGTTTGGGATAAAGATTTGAAGAAATCCGCGAAATAATTTTCACTTGGTTACTGCGCGACAAATTACAACACATTCTGAAAATATCCCTTTGTAAAAAAAAATGTAATTAATACAGATGTATACTCATGTGAATGCATTTTAATTTTTTTTTGGCTAAGGGATTTCCCCCAGTGGCTCAGTGGACATGGTCACAATCAACAGAGCGGGTGGTCCCGGGTTCGATTCCCGGCGCAGGCTTTCGTTTATTCGATCCTGTGGTACTGGA
>JAUJYS010003285.1:0-13320 GCA_033995665.1 Melogona broelemanni | reverse complement strand
TGGAATAGCCAGACTGCAGGATCCACCCCTAAGCTCTGGACTCCCTAATAGAAGCGGGAGGGTCCACTAAAATTGTGAATGTCGATAGAACGCCACTCACAATTTTAGTGGACCCTCTCGTCACTGGGGCGAAATTTGAGGATCCAAGAGTAAACATAAAACATCTATAGCTTGGTATACGAGTATATTATTGGAGCAGTCACCTGACTTCTGCCGTCATATGGTGATATTAAAAATAGAATGGAATATAAGTTAATAACTTAAGAGGCATCCCCATATACAAAAGCAACCTATATGTCAGATGGCGGGTAATTTTCAGCGTCAAAGGTATAAATAACCCCTTTATAAAGGCGAATGAGTGAAAAATGGTGCCCTAGCATATTTCAGGGTGTATGCAGATGTAACATACCAACATGGGGAACAATAAATAGAAATAAATAAAATTAAGGATCATCGCATAAAAAGTCATTAACACAATCAACCTGAATAATTCCCAATATACTCCAGAAGGACATAATAGAGAATAGCGTTGCGAATGGCGTTAAGTGTTCATATGCTAAACTGATTTGGTTTTTAATATGGACATGTAGACTTTTTTAACAAAAATAATTACCTTTGAATCAATTTTTTCATTTAAAAGTTTCATGTTTTCCACAAAATAAAAATAACATTCATTTATGTTCTTGATTTTTTTTAAAACATCAAAACTGATATGCTTCTGTCTACAAAACCATTTAACATCCAGTCCCCTTTTCCCGTGGCTCAGTGGTTATGGTCACAGTCTATTATGCGGGTGGTCCCGGTTTCGATTCCCAGCGCAGGCTTTCGTTTATTCGATCCTGTAGTACTGGAATGTGCCCCTCACACATTGCCACAGCGACACGAGGGGTACAATAGCCTCCTGTAGTGTTATTTACTACAGTGATCCGGAATGATAATAAAAAGTGTGGTAGAAGAATATAAATGCACTATATTTGTAAATTACAGTTTGTGTGCACAGCTTGTAATAGCTACGTTCTATTTATCGTCAAAGACTGAAGCAATCGATCAATATTTTTAACTTTTTTTTAAAGTCTCGGAAGATTTTCTGATATTGTAGCCAGACGATCATCGTCTATTACGGGACCACCTTGTGTCCATTATCTAAACAAAATTGATGGGTCAGAGTTGAAGGGATCTCTGGCCGACATCGTTCCTCGCATGACGTGCCCCCGTCGTTGAGTAAAACGTGAGCCTCGAGCTTGCCCTCGGCTCCTTTCGATTTTGGGCTCCGCCACAGCCCTACGTACGCGGCTATTAATACGTGAGACCTCCAATAATGAGGCCATAACTTTGGCTATGACCCGAAGTCAGTGCAACCGCATATGGCGTCGCCACGGTCGGGAAGCCTAGCTCGACGCATAAAAAAACACTGGCACGGAGGAGGCCCGGGCTTGGCAGGCGATGGTCAAGTTTAACGCATGAACAGGCGCATATTGGGTCGTGCCGAGGCTGTCGTGGCACAGGGGTTCTCGAACTCTCGCAACATAAGCGATATTTTTTTATGGGATCTGCATTCTTTACCAGAAGTGATGCAGATTAGTTTGATTCATTTCGTTTCTGACAGCGTTGACTGGAGTCATGTTGTTTTTCGAAATATGAGTGAATATTTATGGTAGGCATATGGCCTGTGTCGCTGACACCCATAATTTCAGATTTCATAGACGACCGCATTGCTAGTCATTTTTGAAAATATATTACTACATCTATTGTACTACTTATTTTTTCGGAATTGTGGACGATTGATGATGAAAAAGGCTACTTTTCTTGGGGATTTCGGTTAAACCTGTCTTGTAATATTTCAGTAAATAAACACCATGAATAAAATAATAAAAAAATTGCGTACTAAAATAAATATTCTAGAAAATTGTCTCGTTGTGAATATCATAAGACGACTTGATCTGTAATAAGAAAATTCCATTAAAACAGAATGGACCATAAAAATATTATTGCAGCTACGAACATATAATTTAATTACAAACTCTTATTTTTTTGATCCCACACTGCAAAAAAACATGTACGAAGTTTACTGGCTCTTTCGTGAGCAATCCTTGTGTTTGGAGTCCACTGACGTTCGATGTTTGGCTTGAGTAGTATAGAGTTTGTGCTGAGCGCTTTGCTAGTCGAGGCTTAGAAAAAAAAAGCAAAAAAAGAATAATAACGTTGAATGATAACCGAGCCGGCACTTGAGTGAAGCTCGTAAAACGGAAGCCGTTGCCGTTCGTCGTTGCACACGGAGGTTACAAAAGAGAAACGGAAGGTCAGCGCCTGTTCGACAGGCCGACAGACTCTATTCGGTTTTTTGGGTGATTTCGGAACGAAAACCGAAAGCACACGATTCTCGTTGTTTCGTGGTCCTCATCTTGTGGAGATGTGTGGGATGTCTCTTTCTCTACGGTGCAGTTTCCACCGACGACTCTCTCATTTCATTGGCAACAATTATGACGCCCCATCCTGACGCTATAATAGGGGTGCATCCGAAAGGATGGTGGCGCGAGGGTGTTTAATTAGTTATACTCGTGACAGGCCAACTTATCCGTCGTGCATCTTCAGGGGACCTCTGGTTAATTTAGAGTATTTTGGGTAGAGCTGGTACTATTTCAAGCCTAAAAGTGTAATAACTGCAGTGTGTGCATTATTTTAGTCTATAGTAGAGAAACGATGATGGAGAATATGATCTTATAAATTTAGATTTAAAATGACGTTCCATTCGAGAGAAGCAGCCGTATATTATTTATATTGACCAATTTAGAATGCCAACAGCTCAGTAAATGTGTATTTAAGCTTCTCAACGCAAGTATAAATAAATAAATATAAATAAATTATGATTTGTAAACTAGTTTAGGTCCAGTGTAATGGTTCAACACAAGGAAAATTTGAGCGTGGTTTTAATTTTTAATTTTTTCAATTTTTTTTTTTTTTTAGGAATTATAGTAGGAATTTTAAAACATATTGCCTTAAAACTATATATATTTCTGGCAAACTTTGAGACTAACGTACATATTTAAAAAAAAAAAAGTGTTCGAAGAGCGATTCGATCGTTCAGATTGTATGAAAATGCGTTCCACGAATTTCGATCAATGGCAAAACGTAACAACGTGTTTTCGAAAATGCTCGGTTTGGCCTCTGGTCGTAGGAGAACATATTCTGCGCGTCATTGATCCGGTTTTAGTACCTCTGTATATGAGACTGTATTGCCAATTAGACGGTCGATTTTCGACCCTTTTCCTGTATAATGGTCAACATGGCGCGACTGTTATGTCTAAAGATTGGCGGAATAGGAATTTCGCCTCAAGCTCATTTCCTGGAAAATCGTACTCTGTGCTATTCGACGAATACGAGTACTGAAAATAAAATGTAGGCGTTGACTCAAGAATAAAAAAAATATTTTAATATTTTATTCGAAGAGACTACTTAAAAATAATTCATCAACGTTTTTTAGACATCTGGAATATTTCTTGCTTTTTCTCTCAATTTGGAATTCAACAGGTTACTGTTGAATTCCAAATTGAGATTACATATTGCAAGGTACAGTAGCTGTACATGCATAAATATATGAACAAAGAATCTTTTACATATTTGATATCGAATTGAGGCACATTATGCAGTATCCTATAAAATATATATGCATAATGCATTACGGCATACAGCAACTTTAAGACAATATCTTTTTACTCAATATTTACAACCTTAAAGTTTTAAATAATTTTATAATATTGAAAAGTATATAATGCCATTACATAGTTAAAAACAAGTATTAAGAGTTATCTTTAATTAGTCTTTTATTTTTAGAATTTGTAAGTTCGGAATAAATAAGCGAAAATTGCATCCTATTTTTCTTCAATTATTGAAATTAACTAGTGTTCGTGCGCAGTAAAAAATATATTATCTAAAATTAATAAATTTGTAAAGAGAAAAAAGCATTTAGCTTCTTTAAAGAGATAAAACATTATACATTGGATTTCAAATCTCATCTACCAAATATAATCACAAATGAAAAATGATTTCATACCTGAAGATGATAAAATAAGCTCGGTGATTGGTGGACAGTGTCAGTAATGCTCAATTTCAGTACCTCCATTGTTTGATACCGGACTTTCCGAATTGTCTAAAGGTGCGCGCTCGCATTGGTGATTTATCGTTTCCGCCATTAGTACAACAATGTTGTTATCATCACGAAGAACATGAACTGGAAGCGAGCGATAAAATCGTCTCCCAGGCGAGTTGGTATCGTGCTCGGCGAAACGAAAATCTATCAAGTGAGAGAGGCATGGAGGGAGGGAGGGAGGGAGAACGAGAAAGGCCAGCCATTTCCCATGTCTAGCTCCCCACCATCCATATACATTTTTTTCTCCCTTGCAATGGCGCACATTTATCAGTTTGTCTTAATTTTCGCGCGTCACCCGGACCAACGGCACATTTGTCTGAGCAGGGAACAAAAAACGCTGGCTTCTGTCGACCAAATCGTTCGTGGCGATATCAAACTGAAAAATATCTTCCGCGCGCCGATGAACCCATCAAGCGTATATATAGGCTAGACAAATGCGATGCGCGCTCGTCTGTGTACAGTATGCGTCCTCCTGAGAACCACACCTTTTTTAGGTTACTGCTATCAAACACACTATAGAAGACCAAAGTCCGACGAGAGTCGCTACAAGACAAAGTTTTGTTCTGATGCAATGTGGTTGCAGCATAACAATATTTCGACATTTTTATTTTTTTATTCCGGATTACTGTAGTGCACTACAGGAGGTTATTGTACCCCTCGTGTCGCTGTGGCAAAGTGTGAAAGAAATTATTTATTTTTATTTAAAAGTTTCAAGTTTTCCACAAAATAAAAATAACATTCATTTATGTTCTTGATTCTTTTTAAATATCAAAACTCATATGCTTAATTCTATCTAGATGAGATTTTTTTTTAAGTTTTCGAGACATTGAGACTTTGCTAATATTTATTACGCTTGTAGTATTAAGTGTATTTGATCTGGTGACCGTTATTGAAATTCAGTGTTAAAATAATATAATATCGATAAGAACAATTTATAAATAAATTGAAACGACATTGAAATTGTTGATTTGTTAGATTTTATAAGGTCGTCAATCGAATGCAATTAAATAGCGAATAGCACTACATCAGAATCTAATATATGCATGTATTTTATAACCTTTATTTTCAACCCCATTAAACGGTTCGTCGCGCATCGTTTTCGTTTGTATTTTTGTATATTTTTTTCAGTGATGTAATACTTACAGTAGTAATAGCGTATTACACAAATTTAGCGTATTACACAAATTACACGAATAATGCGCAGAAAGGTGCAAAGCATTAACACAGTTTGCGCCATCGACGCCCAATACGGAAAATGATGTCACCAAGTCGAATCGATAGTTTCTGTCGATTACTGATTCCAACAAGCTCGTCGTTCTTTTTCCTATTTTTTGGGGCGGTCATCTTGAATTAGTTACACCAAAAACGGTCAATAATGATAGTCCGGTCCATTGTACAAAAGTTCCCCACCCTATTTCTCGCAACGTGTTCTAAGAATAAAATAGAATGGCACGTCGATTCCGACGAGGATGAAAAGGGAGGAAGCAGGTTCTGCTCCCCACGCCGCTGCCGTATATTCACGGCACTTGCCCTCACGCGTCTATTTGCCCACAATCAATATGGTGTCCACACCTAGCCTCCGCAGGGATTACCCGGCTCTATTTACATGAGCAACGCGACGCATCCGACGAGCGCACAGTTTCTTTGCATTGCAATGAAATGCTGATATGCCATCTTGAGCGGAGTCTGGGCGCCGCCCGATATATCCGAAAACCTCCCCAGACCCCGATCCCACCTGTACACTGGCCCCGTGATAACCTGGGTCACTCGATATCTCCCATCAAGGTGTAGCAGATCGTCAAATGAATGCTATCTTTAATAGCGGATTTTTATTTGCCATTTCTCTAGGAGTTAGTTTTAATGGTCGCCATTTGTACGACTCATCGTAGACCAGCCTGCATTTTAGCCAGCTGCGGTGCGCCGGTTCTGGATTCGATTTCCGGTACTGGCTCTCGTTTATTCTTTCCCAGGGTACTGATAAAAATGTACCTATCAGATAATGCTTATGTAATCTGAGGGATACAGGGGATAAAAATACAGTTTTACTTGGAATATCATCTCCTTCAAGGGCCAAATGTAGCCAAGTTTGTGCTAAAGGTAGATACACTGTATTGGTTTAAGATTCCTTTAGGTACAACAGCATATTGCCACAAATATGGATATTGTGGGAATGTCAACCCCTCTGGTAAATTCCCCCAATTTTGGGTTGATGACACATTTTTATTGTACATGTACTATGACATTTTGTTAATAAAATAAAATAAATGAAATAGCTTGCATGTCGTATTGCAAGTCTCCTCAATTCAATTAAATTGATAGTGTCGGGTACTATCGTGGGCGTTCATTTCTAAAATTAAAAGGTTTTGTATCCTTTGAATGCCGTTTTGGTGGGACTTTTGTTAAACAGGAAATATTTATTTTTGAATTTAGAAATATTATATTCAGCGAGCAATAGTCTTAGGAGGACATATCAATGCACAAATGCCCACATCACCACTTTTCGTGATGGGGCAGGGGAGGTCTTTTGTCCAGAGCTGCTGATGCGTGTGCCGAATCGCCTGTTGTCTCTGTCCAAAGGATTTGGCGCCGGGTGAGAAATTTCCTACAATTACCGAACGGGGGATTTCCGGGGAGTTACATTCGAATGAATACTAAGTAGGCCCTCACCAATCCATACCGCTGCCATGCATGCATGCATGGATGTACGCGTGGAAGCGCTACTTCGAAATATCCGATGTCCCGGTACAGTCTCGTTGTGGCGAAATTCAAGCGAATCGTCGTTCAAACAGCATATATCATTTATCTCGGGTTCTCTGGGACCATCTGCCCTGGGTGAAGAAAAATATTGATTCAAGTGAATACAATTACACCAATAACCAGAACAAGGCAAATACAATTTCGTAGTTACTCTCTGCAGCTTCGTCTGCCTTATTTCATTTCAAAGGCAGAAATGCGGTCATTTGGCACACTGCACCGATTGACAACAAAAATATTTTTTTTACAGAATATAAGGCAGACGTTTGTAAATAGTTGTACAGTAATAGTCAAAACTCACATGTAATGGTTTAAATAAAAAATAATAATTCAAAGCAATTACCATACGCCTCATGAGATTTGCTTATTTGGGCTCGCATTAATTAAAAATTATTTGCATAGACTATTTATCGGTAAATTATAATTTGCAACAAATTTAGCAAATACGGTTAAGTAATGACTGTTTATTTCCTGCTTGGCACCACAATAAATGCTGTTTTTGTCATTTTAAATTACCGTATTTATACTCGCAGTCACACTGCAGTCCTATACTCGACACTGAATAGAGGTTACCCACTTGGCAAACCCCACCAGCACTATTGCTATGCGGGAGTGCCTGCTTAAGAAAACCGTTTTATTTAGTTTCTGGAATCTGCTTGCATGAAATATGAATTATTAGGGGAACCACATCGTATAAAAAATATAAGGACAACAAAAATCACTTCTCTATAAAGCCATTGATTTCTTAATTAATGCATTTTTTATTTATTCCACAAATTATCTGGGACAGCCGTTCTGCGCTGTTCAGCTTATTCGTTTGTATAATCGTTCTTATTGATTATTCAAATCGCGTAAATTCAATTTGCCAGTACTGCAATTTTTATGTGATTAGTTAAGCAAATTGTGATGTCAAAATGAAAAATACTTAATTTTATGTTAATTGGTTTGATTAAGGCGGTGATTTTGTTCGTTTGATTTCTGTTAGTAAGGAGGTCAACTTGCAGTTCAGCAAGTGACGTCCCGGTAAACACAGTTTCGACGAAAACGCTTTCATAAAGCGCATCGATTGCCGATGCAAAAAGAGACCCTGGCGAACAGGCTCATTTTTAAACTCCCAGATACACGGCATGCATACCAACGAGCTCGGCTGGTAGGGACTTATGTAAAAACTGCACGTTCAACGGAATATATTATTAACGATCATGGAGCGCAGCACAGAAACAGACGCATTAAAGATACACGGCGTACACGGCCAGTTGGCATGGTGGAAACTGCGCCGCGCGCGCGCAACGCTGACTTTCCTTGCACCCCCGAGACCCAAACTTAGTATTATCTGACTGAGTTGGGGCTGAAACGGTAGGCGTACCCGCACTCTGATGCACGCGCGGGAGAGAACCATGAGGGGAACAGCCGGATTCGGATGCGAGTTTATCGTACCTAGGCGTGCGTGTGAGTTCCCCTTTCGCGTTCTCTGCTCAGGTAAGCGAGTACGAGTCGGTGCGGTCAGTAGACATTGAAGAGCTAGGCCTTTTGTTTGTTACGGTGAGCTATGGCAGAAAGCGTTAGAATTGGATTAGTTTGGAACTGCGGCCATGTGATGTTGTTTTAAAATGTGATCCCTAGATAGTAGTGAATCACTTAATATGAATAGTTGTAGCCCAACTTTTCTAAAAAAAAAATCGATCTAATGTAACGCCAAGAATAGGGAATGAGGCAAGATTTAAAACTTTTAAGTGTAGTATGCATAATGCAAATGCATATTTTTTTATAGTCTAAAGTAGTGGTTTTTAAGCTATGGTCAAAGCATTGGTCATTTGCTGCTACCCCGCTAACTTGTGGTAATTTCGAAATTGACATTTTAAAATTAGATTTGTTTTTTGTTTTTGTAAAACTGATGGAATCTATCATTGCACACGAGAAATTTGTGTCAAACGTTTGTTTTATCAAAGAACAACGATAAAAACCAGGACAGACTGGGGGTGAAGACGACTGAGTTAGCGAGACTGAAAGCACCAAGCAGAAATGTTAGATAACCCTTCGCAAAATAGAATACAATTTACGATTTGTTTTATGTTATTTGCTGTAAAATTCATTTTATGACGAAAATATATTTTATTTTATCGTCGTTTTTTATTTTTCATCCTTAACGACATTTTGTTGCTGTATTTTGATCTGTTTCACAAATGAATTTGAGGCCCATGCCTGTGATCATTAGTGGTAGATTTGTATACAAATTTCTTGACATCTGTTTTAGCTGCAAGTAGGAGCAAAGTATAGATACAAGTAAGAGTTTCGTTTGATTTAGTTTACCGTAATTTAGTTCGTACTGAAAAGATCCTAGCACACTATTACAGTTAAATTGAACAAACATTTGTTTGTGTGGTCCCGGAAATAATTTGAATTCATCCACACAAAAAAAAACCTATCTAAATGAGCGCAAATAAATTCCTTCCGTGCCTGCCGGTCTCTGTCTAGCTGTCTATTGGATTCAACGGGGTGTACATCAATGCCACACGAATTGTGCCAGATTCCGGTAGACCATTTTCGATTTTCCAAAAATTCCAATGCGCGCCGTAAACTCGGAAACGATTTGGCTAAACCAAAAATCACTGCCAGACATTATTTCTCCAAATCGACTTCGCTGCTATTTTCTGTCGTTGTATGCGTGTTGTTGGGGGGATGGTGACGGGGTAGGCCGTTGTTGGGGGATGGATGAGAGATGAAGAAGAAAAACGAAGACGGGGCACACACGAGAGATGCAAATCGATTTCGCGGCACCACCACCACTACCGACTGTGTCACGGAAGCCAACAGATTGCCTTCGGTTCGTATGTGTGTACGTGTGCCACAGGCTTTCTCCGAGGAGCACTTGTAGTGATAAAAATGCACCTTCAGATTCTTTACAATGTCGGGATGCTACAAAATGGCCGATGACGAATGCGAGCGTCGTTTTCCTTCACCACGTTTAAAATGCGCATGCGCGGTACGCTACCAAAGCCCCTTGTCATTCGAAATTCACAGACTGAATCTATTGTGGCGCCACCTTTGAGAAATCGGGATCCTAATGCCTTTAGTTAGCAGATATTTATCATTATTTTTTTCCTTTTTATTCTTTACTCGTGACTGCCCTTCGTTTAAATTAGAAGTATTTATTTACTAAGATATTTTACCCTTTTCATGCACCACCTGTTATCACTTAATCTGTTAATTTCTTAATTTTAAGGTTAAGGAATCATCTAATTTTTTTTTTTTTAAATCCTGAATGATCTATTTATAATTAATAACAGCATATAATATTACATGAGTATACACACAACTGTGTACTCTACACTGTATATACCTGTACGGTACATGCTTATGCATCCATGCTTGGGTAAATGTGGTTTGACAGAAAATCCAAAGTTTGCGATGAATAGCTGAGGGCTACTGATGTTATCCAACTAACTTAGCTATGAAATAGTCATTGTAAAGAAAGCATGGGACCTACAACCAAGAGAACGTATGTCTCGGCTAGAACAAAGTCGAACTATGTAAGAGCACATATTTATTTTTATTTTAGTCCGACCGTAATATCTATTTGGCGATGGTCGTCAACGAGATGGTTGTCTCTAGGGATGGAGAAATGGTCTTAGAATGTTCCTGACACAGATATGAAACAACCGTCGCATAACCTTGGTACGGGCTAGGTCCATGTAGAGTGTGTGTGTATTTATTGTAATTGTGACCTGGGCCAAGCGCTTCATTTAATCGTACCTATTTCCTCCGCGTATTCCCTTAGATATGGGTTATGTGTTTAGAGTATTAGTCGTAGGCTCACATAAGCTGACTAAGCCTAGCTCATTCCGTGAGAGGTATCGTCACCGCAACCCAAGATTTCTAAAAATTCGTCGTTCGTGAAATACCGAATTCCAAATCTGATCTGACGTCTTGCATATAAAATGGCAATCAAGAATAATTTTTATCAGAAAAATTGCAGATGAAAGTAAAATGTTGATAATTTTATTTGTAATAAAAATAAATTGTTAATTAAATATTTATTTAAGGTTTAAATCTGCGAATGAATATCTTCTAACATTCAAGTGTATACCAAAATATTGAATAATCTTACATTTGCATGCTATTGAAAAATAATATTAATGTATCTTAATGCCTTTACCAGAATGGATAATATATTTTAATATTTTCAAAAATTATGAATATTGTTTTAAAATTCATAATATTTTGTTTTGAAACACACAATGAAATTGCATCAAGTGTACAAAAAGACCCAAAAGCATATGCCACCAACGCTGATCAAAGATAGTATTCACAAATGAAGACGTCCAAATATTCAGTTAATTGATTTTGTTCCTTCTTGCACCATGAGGCACAGTGTGCAGCGGTTCTCATATCGGAACGGAACGAGTTTGCTTGTCTTCTACACATGCTTGGCTGATGCGGCAGCCACGAAACGCATTCACGAGAGTTTCTGGTTTCTTCTTCCTTACTCCTCTTCTCTCTCGCTCCCAACTTCCGATGCAAACTCTCCAGGGCCTGGTAATAGACGAAACTCCACCCGTAAAATGCACGGCCGATTTCAGTTAGTTTGATGCAGAAACGACATTCTTTATCATTGTGTCTAATTCCGTTTATAAAATAGTGACATCTATGTTCGTCGTCGTCTCCCGAGAGCCAGAACTGGAGGGACGTCATAACTTTATAGCGAGTCGTGTGTCCCCCGGCGCGCGACGATGCCTCAGTGTGTTCGTCATCCGAGGCGGCTTCATTGCTTCATTGCGTCTGCGCGTGTCCATCCCCCTTTAAAAACGAGCCCATTCGCGAGTTTATGAACCTTGCGTTAAGCGTCGCCCGATGAAAGTAGTTGGGTCAACGTGGACTCTTGACTTCGCATGATCGTTACAGTGGTTTTGACTGACGTGTGTGAACTTGCCGCATATGATGGAGTAGTTTTAAGAAGGTGCGGAGTCGTTGTAGTTTTTATTTTCGAGAAAAGGTTGCATTTTGCATGATAATTATGTCAGAGGATTCAAACACGATCAATGAAAATGCGCTCGTTTGGTTTTGAGGAATAATTTGCAAGATATTCCACTTGAAACGACAACGGCGTTATGTTAATGTTTGACTGTCAGCATCTCCTTGGTTTCCGATGTTCCTTTTAAGTAAGTTTATAAAAAATTTAATAATGGCAACTTTCATTCAAGTATTACAATAAAGCGCTCTCAAACTATTAATAAAATCGTTTCTTTTGCTGGGCATTATTCATAATAATAATACAATCTTATTTTTGGAAACGCTGTTTAAAAATAAAGCTAAAAATAAGTATAAAAAAATGCTACTACAAACGCAAATCGTAGCTGCCACAAATTTCGAAAAGTAATAAAAAATTGTTAATTAAAATTTATTGGTAATATCGCGCAAAGGGATCTAAATTTATGTTATAAAAAAATTGATAATTAAAATTTAGATTAACAATAGTTTGCGTTGTAAAGTTATAAAGCTTTTAAGTACAAAACCCATACAAAATTAAATTAAATAACGCTAAAGCCACAGACTTATATATATATATATATATATATATATATATTTTAATCACCGTAGTGTCTAGTGCACTACAGGATTGCTACACCCTCGTGTCTCTGGAGATATGTGAGGGACGGGGAAGGGAAGGGAAGGGGAATGGCAGCTGGAATAGCCAGGCTGCAGTTTATTTGCATATCAAATTCACCGTATGAAAAACCGGAGAATGGGTATATTGACCCATGTTTTGCACAAACATTTTTATTAAGGTGCAACTTCCGGCATACCTCAGTTACTGGTACGATGAACTCGGAAGCTGCTAACCGAGCTGACAAAATAAACATGCCTTGTTCGTCGACCAAAGATAGTTTGAACAGTTTCCATAATTGGCGCCCGCCTGTTGGAATCGCCTATAGCCGGGGCAACAAACGGCGCTGCAAAATCGAACCAGTATTTTCTCGCGGTCTTTCTTTTCGTGTCGCTTTATTTTCTCTATATCCGTTAGGGCCTGGCGGTATGCGTGTGTGCGGGTCCATGACGGTAGGTTTACGACATTGCAACTATTCGACAGTCGTAACCGAGCTTTTTCCTCCCGTGCCACTATCACGCGGAGCACTTTGATCGCGGCTCGCCAATTCACCGTTCCCCGTTTATCGAGGTAGGGCACCCATGCTCGTGGAAACGTGGGATGGGCTTCACTGCAAGCGAGGCTTCTTAATTTTAGACTGCAAAATGCTTACACACTGAAGAGTTACCCTTTAAAATATCTCTTAACGTGTTTTATTTTAAAAACTTGTACAACACCTTTCCTTTAATTTTTTTTTAAATTCACTGTAGCGCCTAGTGCACTACAGGAATACTGCACCCTCGTGTCTCTGTGGAGATATGTGAGGGGCAGGGAA
>JAUJYS010003284.1:0-13325 GCA_033995665.1 Melogona broelemanni | reverse complement strand
AGTAGTGATTCGTTCTTCTCTTTACCTATCTGTAATGCACATTATGTGTATGGCCACTCGACTGATGACTGGTTTTGTAAAAACCTATGATTTTGGTTTGACCTACGTCCGACGTACGATCACTACATCCTCATTTATATATATGTATAGATTACTGAAACATTCTGCAAGCAGAAAAAAAGAACGACCGTTCCAGTTTCTGAAATAAAGGAACGAAACCGTTTCAAGTGTTCTTTCCTGGTAAATGGAATCGAGGCGTTCCAAAGTTCCTCAGCAAAGGAACCCGTTCCTAGGAACGTTTCCGTTCCGTTCCTACTCAGCACTGCTCAGCTGGACGGCTCGCCACCCCGGCATCACCTCGTACGATCGCAAGAGCGCCCATTTCACTCTCTCTCGCGCTCTCTCTCTCTCTCTCTTCACCCGACCAACAACTCCCGTGTCGTATCGATCCGTTCGTCTCCGGATAATGATGATACGCTTACGCCGGGCGTAGAGATGGTTGAACGCCGACGGAGTGAAGCGTTTATTCGCTGCTGCCCGGGCTGCGTGTGCCGCCAAGCACTTGCCGTTTGGATATATACAGTGTAGAGTGGAGGTGGGCCACTTGCGGGGATACGCGTGGTTACCGAGTGGGAGGAGAGATTGGTCAATACGAATCCGTTCGTCTCGTGGTTCCACTTGAATGGTGGCTGGTACCCGTGGGCACGTGAATGTACTGGAGTTGTCGATTGCCGCAGTGCCTATAGCAGCCTTTGTTGAAGGCCTGTTCATAAAAATAGTTGGAACGTTCCAGGGTCGGTCATTACAGTGAATGTAAGGGTTTTCTTTATTATTCGGTGCTTTGAAATAATGTTTAAGTTCGAGTTTTGGCGAAAGTATTGCGCCATTAAACGAGAGTTGCACACAAATCTATCACGAATGACCACAAGCATCGCCTTAACACCATTCGTGTGGAAGATCTATTGACAGAAAATGTCGTCGTAAATTAAAAATAAAAATAACAAAGCCAGGACAAGACTGGAGGGACCAGTCTTGTCCTGGTTTTGTTATTTTTAGTGAGATACTATTCTAAATAATACAATCATCCAATTAACAACAAATGGTAGAGTGATTGAGCATAAAAATAAAATAACATATTCTCCAATTAATATCGTGCGCTAACATATTAAATCGTTAAGGAATAGAACGACACTGTACGGTACATTACATCCAGTGCCACATATATCGAATTTGTACCTATTCTCGTTGGATTGAGTCAGCTTGTGGTTTAGAGACCAACATCTAAAATTGCCTTTAACTGTAAAAAATGTATACTTTATTTTTGCGGAAAATTGAGTAATGAATAAATGTTTATGTTTCTTCTCTCAATGGGGCTGGCCTTGCACAGTTTTGTCTCACCTCGCTTTACTAATTAGACACCAGGTGGCGACACAACAAGTTTGCGTTTCTTAGGCGGCAACCGACAAGAGCACCTCTCCATGTATAATGCAAGGCTATAACACTCCCCGATATTAGCTAGTCGCCGCGTGCATTCCAAGCACCCTCGCGTAATTCTTCCTGATACCCTACCATGCCTACACCGATTGGAGGGAGTTATTTAGCCAAATTTATTTTTATGGAATAGATTCGATCCTGATATTAATTGCGGAGCACACGCAATTAATTTTAGACTTTAATGTTTAGTTTTACACTCCATAGTATATTCGGTTTTATTAATCACGTGCTAAAACTCACGCGAATGTCACACCGAACGTTCGGTTGAGCGTAAAAAAAAATTATTCATCCAATCCGCATAGAAATTGGGAGCGTTTCGTCTATAAGTCGTTCGGTTTATTCTACAGATGAATTTGAACTGTCGGTAACTAAGAGAAGGTTAATCATAATTATTCTGGTTGGACTTCATGTAGGAGCATAAGCCTAACCAAAGTGTTACAGACTGTGACTAAAAATGAAATATAATGGTATTCTACCGACTGTGCACCAATTTCTATGACAAGAGTGGTCGTAATGCGTCATAAATGCAATAAATGCAAATGATTGGCAGTAGGATTAGCTGTTGTTTTCTTTTTTAATTTGTTTAATTTATTTTGTGAACATGATACACATGTGTAGTTCCACAAAATTTATGTTCAAGACGCAACGTTTCATGTTCAAGTCGTACGGTCGTCGTAGCCAAATGGTAGAGCATCAGCCATGTGTGCGACAATCCCGGGTTCGATTCCCAGTTCGGGGTTTCGTTATTCGATCACGAGGTCCTGGTGAAAATGTGCCACTCCACGACTGTTCAAGCGATTATAGGGATATAGAATCTCCTGTTGTGATACTCACTTCAGTGATGACGCTCATTGATTGTTAATTTAAAAAAATGTGGAGAAAAAGTTCATTGCGTTATTCGGGTCTCACGAGGTTGTTATACCACGAGACCCACCTGAGATTGTTTAGCCATTACGTGAGCCGAGCTCATTCTATGCTGGAAAGACTAGCATATACGCACACACACATAAACATACCGGTACCATTTTCTCGGCCACGTTCATTTTTTCATCACTCCACTCCAATGGCTGACTATGCACAGCCTTGACCTTATATACGTGTTTTATTCGACGAGCCCACCCCTCCATCCCACCTTTCCCCCCAAATGTGCTCTAAACTGGGTTCGTCTTTCATTGGGTTTGCCAGAGTCAGCTCATCTCTCTCTTTCCCTCTTGCGTGCCGTAAGGTAATTGCTGCAAGGCCGTTCGTGAATAATGCCTCTCTCTAGTCGATGACACGGGGAAAGTAAGTACGACGATAGGCGGCGCTGGCGACCATGCCTTCCTTTCCCAACACTAGCTTAGCATTGCAGTCACATAAACCTATTATATTCTGCTAGATCTTTCCGCAAGATCATTCCGCATATGTCTGCATGGAAATGCAATTTTATTTGGGAAATGTCACGTCCTAGTCGGAATTGCAATCGTTTGCGGAGCGTCGGTTCCGGGTTCGATTCCCGGCGCTGGCTCTCAATTATAGATCCCGGGGAACTGGTGAAAATGTGCCACTGATTCATTGCCTAAGCAACACGAGGAGTACATAAAAATCCAGAAAAAGGATGTACGTCAGCCTGGAGGTTTTAAGCCGCAACAGAGCGACATTTCTATAGCGAATAATAAATCTGTGCTCATACTGGGTGCAAGAAAATTGTCGACGCTAGTGTCTCTTCATCCAATAAATCTCAATTAATTACTGGAATTGCTTGATTAGACATAATGAATAACACCATCGATCACTGAAACAAATCTCCGCCAGAGGGCAATAATTGCGTGTGTAATTTTTTCGCTACGTCTACATTGCAAACACATTGCCCCAAATGCAAACAAATATTTTGGACTGTATGACAACAGTATAAACCCATGTGTGCTGCACGTTAGATGGTTGAGCTTTATGTTAGGCACACCGTCGACGGCGCTTTGAGGCTATAATTATACGTCGTCGTACCGCGATGTCAAGTAGCCCTTCATTTTACTGCAAGGCCGTTATAATCTGGTCTAGCGACTCGTAGCAATCAGCGTTGAGATTAAATCCGTAACTTTGTTTTGGACATTAATTTAACGAAGGATGATGAGAGAGAAAGAGGTAGATTGCTGGCCACATCCATTTAAGCTTCACATGGTAATTGTATCTTGCATCTTGGAATTGGGCAATTCGTACTCAAATTCATTCCCGAAAATACAACATATGTTGGTTAAGTGATACATGTGTATGAGTTTGCAGTGCATACGTGACTTTTTACAATTGTTTGTTGTAGTTGGAATTCGAAATGAATGATCCAAAAACAAAATCAATTAACCAAAATTTTGCCGAGTTGTCTTATTTTGATTGCTGCTTGTCGAAAACCAAAATAAAAATTATATTTTTTGTTATTCGGATTTTAATTGTAAATATTAAACACTTATTTTATACCGAATGCAGAAAATGTCACCTTTTTGATATTAAGAAAAATGACGAGTGTTTTAAAATCTTTTTTATACTCGTAAAAATATATTTTTTTAAATTTGTTTATCATGAAAGTATAAGTACCCCTAATCGTAGGCCAGTCGTTATAACGGCCAATTTCTGGTATCAATACGTTGGTCATAGGTTCGATTACCGGGAGTGGTATTCGTTTATTCGATTCCGGGAGTCCTGGTAATAATGTTCTCAACAATACATAAAATGTTCTAAAACATCAAGAGGTATACCCTGACGGCTACACTTGGTTCGGTTCTCGGCTCGGACTTTCGTTAGTCGATCCCGAGGCACAGGTGAAAATTGGCCCCTCCATAAAATGTTCTTTCAAGGGGATTAGGGGTGTCCAGCATCACCTGTAGAGATATTCACTACAGTGGTGACGATCACTGGTTGTAAAAAATGTGTGTAGTGTTTTCATCTACATGTAATTAAACACGTTTATTTTACATCTATAACGTTCGTTTGTTCATCATTTCGCATTGTGTTGCGATCTCGTTTATCTTCATCCCGCACGGTCCTGCGTTTTCATATTATACAAAGATCATTTTTATGATTCGAGTATAATGAATTACAAGTTATAATCATCGATATACATCGGAAGCAGTTTTACAGTAGTCTACTGTGAAGTGATTTCATATTGTAAACAAAGTTATGTAACCATCTATGCTCTCTTGTACCGAGTTACGTGTACGATAAAAATTGGATTTTCAATTCGTTTCACTCTCCACAACACGCCTGTAGAAGTGATTTATTTACCGCGCGAAACAGTTCTGAATGCATAACGTGACAGCGTGGTAAAAATCATGGAGAATATACAGCCTTTCCCATAGTGCACGGGCACAGTGCTGCCCCGTGTAATGCGGCAATCACACATTACGTGAGACGATTGCAGCGAAACATTTCCAAATGCTTTGCGTGTCAGCGTGGCAAAAAGCGTGGCTAATGTTCTGCATGCAGGCACAGGGCTGCCCCGTGTAGTGTGGCAATCACACATGACGTAATACCATTGCGGCGAAGCTCGAGTCGGGGTTACTTTGGCGTGTCAGAAAAACATTGGCACGCTGTGCACGGACTCTCGCGGATACGCCCATAAAAAATGATTCAATATTTATTCTGCACGTTCGGTGGCACGCAGTAAAAGCATAAAAAATCTTGGATCCGGGAACGAATTGCTCACCAAAGCGAAAGCAGTGCTTGTTCATTTACTTGCAAGATCCGAGCATAAAACTAAAAACTTTCTGACAAGTTGGGCTCGCTGGAATTATTTTCTGGCTGCGCCATTGCTTCTGGCGCCCTCTGGTGGCCGTCAAGTACAGCTGCTTCAAATTTTGTTTGATGTAGCGTTCCTAGCGGTCACTGCTGCAAACAAATATCACGTGCGTTGAGTTTCTGCAAAATGTTGGTAAAGGCGCTATCTATTGGGAAAATGATATGATTGAAGACATTACATTCCGTATGTGTTTTTAAAGGATGATGGCGAAAGAAGGTTTTGCGTACAACTATTTCAGACAATGTAATGGTCAAATAGAATTTCAAAATATTTATTTCAATTACAGTATTTACACATTAAAACATACTTAATATTCGTAACACCAAAGAATGTGATCCATACTTATCATTAAAATGCGATATAAGTTGGTAAGCTACAAAGCTAGTTAAAATAGGACATTCAATTTTCGTCTTTAACTGGTCTTTTATTGATTTCTAAGCCCTTTCGAAGTTGCTTGCGGGTAGATATTAAATTCGAAATTGCAACTGTAAAATCGTGCGAGCAAAGATACGTAATGTGCATATAACATACATTTATAGTAACACAATATTAAATCACGTATTATACAAATATTGGGAATGTTTTTTTTTTTACATTTTGCTTGAATACTCGTCGATTGTATAATACTACCGCATAATACGCTTTACATAATACTACTATTCGTATATAACGTTTTAGGTAAATCTGGTCCCAGCGTAATACAATAAATGCTGGTAAGAAAAACCATTTAAAATAATACACGTGTATTCCCAACAAAAATTATAGTCTATACGTTTTTGGTTCGTATCATAATAATAGACTAGTGGAATTGCGCTGAATATAATTCTAGCTAGCAATAAGATTGTGAGATAAAACAGCGTATATATACAGCACAGTACAGCCTGAATAAGAAGTATGCATGTGCCAAAAATGGAAACATCCTTAGGAAAGTCATTTATGTATGCGGTTGAACAGAACAAAGTTTCTGAGAAATGTTGTTTTTAAAGGGATCGTTCTTCAGAGATCTGGAAGTACTGAGATATATTTTTTTTAAAGTCACCGTAGCGCCTAGTGCACTACAGGATTACTGCACCCTCGTGTCTCTTTGTAGATGTGTGAGGGGCAGGGAAAGGAAGGGATGGGGAATGGAAGATGGAATAGCCAGGCAGCAGGATCCACCCCTAAGCTCTGGACTCCCTAATGGAAGCTCAGGGGTTACGCCAGTACCCCAGGCGAACGAATAAACGAAAGCCTGCGCCGGAAATCGAACCCGGTACCATCGGCTTCGTAGGATATGAGCTCTGTCGCCTCAGTGGGTGCATAAAGCGCGGAAAAAAGATTTACCCTGCGAATTTTCATTCTCTGACAGCTGGGCGAAAATTCAGTTTAATTTGAACAAAATTGTAGTTTAAGAAATAATTGCCTCAATAATCCATCCAATGAATAAAGAAAGTCCAATAATTTTTCGTTGGAAACAGAAGATCGAATTAAAATATTAATTAGACTCATTCTTTAATATTGGTTGTCGCTTATTTCATGAATTTTCGTTTAAATTATAAGACCAATTCACCGGCTGAGTTTTGTTTTTAGCCTGGTATCCATAAAAGTTAATTAAAGTTGCCGATCTCATTACAAAAAAACATTTATTTAAAAAGGAAGACGTCTGAGAACACTTTAAACTTTACCATTTTTCACGCGAAATTAAGACATATTTATGATGTCGATGACGTTGGACTCAATTTGCTGTCATCTTAAATTTGCCGTGAGCCCAGTTTCGGTCGTCACCCATAGGTGGCGCGAGGGTGGTATCAGGCGGATACAATTAGCCGTGTAAACGATTTGGTAAGTGAATATGCCGTGTGTTTGGCCGAGCGTGGTTTTCGGCGGAAACGCGCGCCGTTGCGAAATGCAGCGAACACCGGCGAATGTGTAGAGATGGCAGTCGGCCACGCGGACTCGGTCAAGCGGGACACAGCGGCAACTGCGTACGTAGAAAAGTGGATAACCCTACACCCACACACGGCTCACTGCTCTCTCTTTCTCTGGACATACCCGCCAACAGGAGATTGTCTTTTCTACGAAACTGCCGTGATGTTGTTGTGTCCGAGGTATCCACGTGACCAACTTGTCTTTCGCAGGTTCGCCTAGCCTCGCACGGGGTGTGCTCCACATAAGTTTTTTTGAGATACAGTCAATTTTTCAGGTGGGATGACTCCACGCAGACCACGTTTACAAAAGACTCAAGCAAACTTACATTAACCTAACTTAATTAAACATACTTTACTAGCAATTGGACAGCCCGCTTAGCTAAGTCGGTATTGCAACCGGATGCGGAGCGAGCGATTCCGGGTTCGATTCCCAGGGGAACTGGTGAAAAGATGTCCCTCATATATTGCCATAACGACACGAGAGGAACAAAAGAATCTCCTGTTGTGATATTATCTACGGTTATCAGGAATATAAAAAAATTTAACTTACCGCCTGTTGTGCGGGAAGCCCGGGTTCGATTCCCGGCTCGAGGCCTCGTATAGTCGACCCCGGGGTAATGGAAAACGTGTACCTCTTCGCAATTGGTCATGCGTTATTGATATTATTTAACTTTGATTATAAACAATAAAATAAAATAAATACACAGTGTAAATGCTATATTTTAGTCGCTACAACCGCAAATATCCTGGTAAGTAAATAAAACGACGGCACAACTATTTTGTCTCATCTTTGATTCTACTTGATATTTCGTGTGTGCGCGTGATGCGACCCAGCCATTGACACCCCCGCGTGAGGCTAGGCAAGTTTGTGACAAGCGAGTCAATCGCGCGATACCATATCCGATACTGGCCCGCTCCTGCTGTGCGCGGTGCGAGAGGTGGCGGTCATCAGAGGAACACGTTTTCTTGGAAGCGGCCCATCATGTTTCCCGCCGGATCGTAGTTGGCGACCACGATGACCTTGCCGCTCCGGCTGCGTCCCACACCGACTCCCAGCTTCTTGGACTCCTTCCAAACGACTTGGCTAAAGTGACCTGAGAAATTACACATGCGAACCGAGAAATTCGAATATTAACAAACGAATTTTGGCATCCTTCATCCTCCTTAGGAGGCGCTTTTCACATTGCTATTACACTATTTTGAGAGGGAAACTATCAAGCCGTATGCTCAACTGAGCATGCGCGTATTTCATTGGAAGATACTCGTAGTCTGTGTATGGGCCCGATCCAACTAAAGCTTTTTTAAAAACGCGCTTCAGTAGTCTATCCTATCCAATAAAATAAATAGGGGTGCGTGATAGTATGAACTATCGATTGATAATGATCAAATCGATAGTTCATAGTATGTACGACTAGTATGAAATAGCGACAGACGCGCAAAAAATTAAAATCAAACCAAAGGAAAGCAATGATTATTTAGCGAAGCACTAGATCAGAGAGAGATTAGAAGCTCAGACGAACCAGGACTTTCATAAATTTCGATTTGACCACTTTCATTTTTTTTGTAAATTCCGCAGTTCTGCATGTCCTTGGGGCAGGCTCAAAGCGCTAGTTCAATGATAATAATTAACCCAGCTTCTTGATTTTTTATATCACATTTAATTTTAGATGTTTTCGGCCTTCCGATTGTTTAAGACAGACGTTGCAATAAAAATTGTTTAGTTGCTGATAATGACGACTTAGTTTCTATCGACTTTAATAACGACTCGTCGTAGTCCAACCAGTATACCCAGTGTTCAATACACGTATTCCAATATTTAAAATGTGTACCTGTTCCTGAACTGTAGTTGCCTCGGTAATCCTTGACTTCCGAGTACCAGCTGTCCACGGCGTCGCCACCTTTGGTATAAAGCACAAATGTGTTCATTAGCAAATCAGAATATGCACAACAGTTAAATTTATCTACATTTTCCCGATACATCAATGTAACTTGTACGTAAAATCACCATAGCGCCATTACTGGTGTAGGTAAAATGTATTTCAATTTTCATCCTATTGGTGTTCAAAGGCTCTTTAATCCTATCATCCTGAGACCTCGGGCTTGCGCAGTGAGACCGAACGCGCGCCAAACCGGCAACTTTAGTATGCTCTGTACTCGTAGTCATAAGTGTGCCAAAAGTGCGCCTAATTTTTGGGAAACGTTTGCACGATAACCCAGTGTCTACTGGAATCATTCTTTCTCAAAATCAATTTGTTGAAGAAGGTATCAAAAGTGGAAAAAATTGATGTTTAATCTATAAATTAAATTTAAAGGATGGTTTTTCCAAAAATAATTCACCGTGAATGATCTTGTTGAAATTGCATGCTAGTAAGACCTGTGTTGTTCAGAAACTTTGTTCTATTTTTTAAAAAGGGATAAATTTAGATATGGAACGTTTTCGCCTTTATTTTTCGGCGCTGTACCGAACCCATTTTTTAGGATCAACTAAGGTAATAAAGTAAACCGCCGAACCGGAACGATGTAGACGAACGAGGTTGCACCAAATGCTGCTAATCTATATGATAAGATGGTACTTACCATTAATTTTGGCATTGTTGTTGGACGACCAGCTCATGTAAATATTCTCGCCGTATTTGTGATCGCCTCTATGGCGAAAACTGTCTTCCCTGGCCAATTTTGTGGCCCATTCCTCGGCGTAGCGACACAGCTGCAAACAAATCGTCTCGTCAATGATCTTTCTCGCGTAGTGGTAAAAAAAATATGCGCACTTGTCGTAAGACGTTACGTAAGGGGTTGACAAAAATATTTATGCATTTTTTTTTAAATAATAAATATATATATTTATAAATTATAAATTATAGGATGGCGTCCAAGCGGTAGAGCGCCTGTCTTTGGTGCGACGATCCGGGTTTGATTCCCGCCTCGAGCTCTCGGTTATTTCCTCCCTGGGACCCCGGCGAAAACGTGCCCCTTAGACATTGCCAAAGCTTATTATCCGTCTAGCTCAGTGGGTATGGCAGCATACTGCTGAGCGGGTGGCCCCGGGTTCGATTCCTGGCGCAAGCTCTCGTTTATTCGATCCTGGGGTACTGGTGAAAATGTGCCCTTCACATATTGCCTAAGCAACACGAAGGGTACAAAATCTCATGCAGTGTATTCGCTATAGTGAGGAACATTTCCCCACTAACAAAAGTAAAAAAAAAAACACGAGGGGTGCAGAATTTCCTGTAGTGATATTTGCAAGTGACCGGCAAAAAATGTTTAATTGTTATTACTTCCTTGTCCAACTTGAGTTCCGGTACGCGATGCTTCTTCCGGTACATGTTGTGTCTATTCAGAGCCTCCTTCTCAAAGTCGCCCAAATCTTCCTGCTTGCAGTTGTTGGCCGGCTGAGCGCTGTTGCCGTTGGTGATGGTGGCGCCGCCACCACACTTGGTGGTGGGGGCCGAAATTACCTTGACCGGTTTGAGACTCGGAAACGATTGGCTCTGGATCTGGCAGGAGCTGGGCGTGCCGTTGCTCGACCCGTAGCTGTAGGTTTTGGTCCACGAGCTTTGCTGGGATACGAAAACGGGTAAAAATGTTACATTTGTGCGAGTTGTACGAGTTCGTGATTATGCCCTGGTAATCATTTTTTGTAAACCTTGTTGCATGTGAGGGATGGCGGGGAACGAAGTTCTGTGGAAATGCATAAAGAGATGCATTGACCTTTTCCTGCGACTCGAACGGTTTGAAATGATAAAATTCGAAAGTTCGTTGGCGAATTTATAAACTCACTTGAAACGATCCTCCCCCGCATGGCGAAAAATTTTGTTGGCGCACTTCGGTGGTAGTCGTGGTTCTAGTTCCATCGGCGGAAATCTCGACCGTGGTGATCTTCTGCGTTGCCATGTTGCGAGACTCAGCTGTAAAAAAAAAAATCAGAAAATCGTGATATAAAATGTTTCACATTTCTCGTTGACTTTTAGAAAACCTCATTCACGTGTAATTGCACCAGAATATATTTTTGGATTTTTTATAATGTTCGAAGTATTTATTTTATTTGTGATATGATTTTTTTAACTTTCTCGAGTTGGCCTTCTAGGAACGTTGTTTCATTAATATTCGTATACGAGTATAATTTAATATATACAATTATACTGTATATTCAAACTTCTGTTTCATTTCGTTTAAAATTGAAACATCAAAACAAATAGAGTGGTTTTTTTATTCCTGTAACATGGCTACTATCCAATAACGGAGACTTTGTATGATTTTAAATTATTTAAAAAAATGTATTTATCCAATGCTTCTCACACAAAGCTATTATTTGCCTAATGCGTACATATTCACGTTTAATATTATGTTGGTAGATACACATTATCCACAGAGTTTGAGGTCCCATAAAATCCGTGAAGACGTGTATATATGGCGACAGTTATCACCGGTTGGGGAAGGTCTATTGCACGTGACGATTTTATTTTGCCGGTCATAAATAAAATTGTTACAACACTGTTATCGCACGTGGACATTTTTTTTCTTCAACATTCTGCATTGCGCAAGAAAATGAAAATGATAAATGGTCGTTTATTAGTTAAATAGCGCGCCTCAAAACTCGGGGTTTCAAACCCATTATACCCCAGTCGTAATGGCAACTCCATTCAAGCGTTGTTGAGTGGGTTGCGTTTTGCTTAGAAGAAAATAATTAATACTTAATAAAAGATAAAGAAATTATTAAAAATAATTAATAAATCGAAATGTACAGTATATCACGTAAATTTACTCATATGTGTGTATTGCCTGTTATGCGGCGATCCGGGGTTCGATTCCCGGCTCGGGCTCTCGTCTATTCGTTACTGGATGTTCCGGTGAATGTGCGCTCATCCACAAATGCGCAAGCGTTTAGAACATAATCAACTGCAGCGATTTTCACTACGGTGATCGGCAATCATTGATGGTAAAAAAGGCTAAATTGATCAAACTCAAGCACAATTGAAATATCTTGATCACGCTGAAGCAGAAAACGCTTTGATAAGGTTATTAATCCCGTCAACAAGGTTGTATATTAGTCATATGGGGCATATCACGCTGAAGTTACCAAAACTACCTTATTGTCTCTATATCGTTTTTATTTTTTTATTTCAAATTTCGCAAAAAAATAAAAACGATAAAATGTTCGTTCATTAGTAATTTAGCGAGTCTTCGCAACCCGGGGTTTCAGATCCAGTCAACAAGGTGGTAAATTCGTCACGTTTGGGCTTAGCGGGGCGAAGTTGCCATAACAACCTATCCATTTATGCGCGAGTTTACTTTTATTGCTGATAACAGAAGTGCCTGCCAATCCCATTGTCGAGTGCGATCTGTATTTTAAATGCAAAATGAATTTTTTCCACGACAATCCTAAAACGAAACTTTGACACGTTGGATGATCGCCCATTTTTTTCATGAAATTTCAAATAACATATTTGCCAAGTGGCCTAACATGAGCAGGCATTTCAACGTTTTAAACTACGTAGTGTCAGTTTCATGAATAAAATCTTTGATGCTTTCACAGTGTGTAAACACCCCTTGGTAATTTTCAAACGCAATGTTTCATATTAAGATAGATGTTTATTTTGTGTTGTGCTCATTTACTTCTTATTTTACCTAAGACGAACATTGGATTACTGCAGAGATAGAGTGTTCTGTCTCTACAACTTATTTTAAGATAGATGTAATTCAAAATATAATTTGAATCAGTTTGCATGGTTCATGTCATTGTAATTTCACTTTTTTTTTTAAATCACCGTATTGCCTAGTGCACTACTGGATTACTGCACCCTCTTGTCTCTATGGAGATATGTGATGGGCAGGGAAGGGAAGGGGATTGGCAGCTGGAATAGCCAGGCTGCAGGATCCGCTTCTAAGCTCTGGACTCCCTAATGGAAGCTCAGGGGTGACGCCAGTACCTCAATCTAACGAATAAACGAAAGCCTGCCCCGGGAATCAAACCCGGGACGGTCGGCTTCGTAGGATGTCGCCATACCCACTGAGCCATCGGTACGTACACGTTCAACGTGTACCCGACAAGATACAAGCACGGGTCTCACGGCTTTACTTTCATTACGAAGGAAGGTAGGAATTTTTGTCGCTCGAAAAATTCGGAAGATATCGGCCGGGACCTGAAACGCGATGACGGG
>JAUJYS010003283.1:0-13325 GCA_033995665.1 Melogona broelemanni | reverse complement strand
TATTGCACTGCACGTGTTTTGTATAAATTCAGTTTAGGTCACGTGCTGGCTTCACACAAACAGACGGACGGACAGACTCCATTTTCATTCTTATAGTATTAGATTAGATATATTAGAAGACTAGTGCTTAAGCCTTTACGAGGACAGTCAACACTTCCAAAGGGAAACTATACTCCCCTTCCCTTTCCTGCCCCTCACATATCTCCATAGATACACGATGGTGCAGCAATCCTGTAGTGATTAGCACTACGGTGATTTACAAAAAAAATACAAAAAATGAAATAGCAACACAAATGTGTTATTTGAATATCCCGCCTCGCATCATAGAAAGTGGCGACACATGAAGGTAGTGGGGAAAAGACGGTACTAAAGCAATAGCCACATGATGAAGGAAAGTTTGTTTTATTAAATGGGATATGATTTAATGTTATTTTAGGCGAAAGAGCTGCCAGCCCTGGATTTGTCCGGCACCAGCGATCCCTATGTCAGGGTCACCTTGTTGCCAGACAAGAAGCACCGCCTAGAAACGAAGATCAAAAGGAGAACGTTGCATCCACGGTGGAACGAAACGTTCTATTTTGAAGGTAATGTAGTGAATATATGAATACTTTACTTCACTAGATTGCAAATGTATATACCGCCCGTTCTAGTTATTTTCTTACCAGGTGCTCCAGAACTCCAGCATATGTATAGTGCGGGTATATCTAACGACCTGCAAATTTGGACGATATAAAAATATACCTCAGCGTATATTTTTTTAAAATTATATGTGTTGACACGTGTACGTGTACATGTACATATTATTTTTAATTTGAACAACAATTTTCAAGAAAAATAGCACAATTGAATTGTAGCTCGTTTGCAGTACATTCTGAAACACGAATATCTCGGTAAAGAAAATTATTGCTTGACGGTTTTTTTTAATTAAAAAAAATAATAATAATAAATTCATTAAAAAAAAATCGCGGAACCGCATGACCTTTCTCCTAAAATATAAGTGTTTTATTTTCTTAAAAAATCGGGGCGTTGCTCGCTATCTCTCTTTATTTATAGATTTTTCACTAAAAAAAAAATTGTCGTTGCGCGCGCTCTCTCCTTACCCAAAAGTTGCGGCGCTGCGCGCGCTCTCTCCAGATTGAAAAGGTTAAATTTTGGTGTCCATTTTCTTAAAATATCACAGCGCTGCACGCTATCTCTCCTAAAATATAGGTGTTCCATTTGCGCGCTCTTTTCTTAAGTATAGGAATTTTATCGCTCTTTTTTTTGTCGATTACAGACACGCCCCCTTCCCCCCCTCCAATTAAATTCTGCTGAACCCCCACATTTTTTTTATAAATCTGACACTGGTGCCACTCACATATTTTTATAGCGACATGAGGGATACAAAATATTCAGTAATGATATTCATTATGGTGGTTCAGTGGCTATGGCAACACCCTACGAAGCGGACGGTCCCGGGTTCGATTCCCTGCGCCGGATTTCGTTTATTCGTTAGCCTGGGGTACTGGCGTCACCCCTGAGCTTCCATTAGGGAATATAGAGCTTAGGGGTGGATCCTGCAGCCTGTCTATTCCAGCTGCCATTCCCCTCACATATCTCCAAAGAGACACGAGGGTGCAGTAATCCTGTAATGCACTAGGCACTACGGTGATTTTATTATAAACAAACATAAATATTAGGAATAATGAAATAATTTATTTTAAATTTTCTTTTCTTTGAAGGTTTTCCAATCCAGAAACTCCAAAGTCGAGTCCTGCACTTGCACGTGTTTGATTACGATCGCTTCAGTCGGGACGACTCCATCGGAGAAGTGTATTTGCCTCTGTGTCAAGTGGACTTGTCTGAAAAACCAGTCTTCTGGAAGGCCCTGAAAGCGCCTCTCAAGGTGGGCGTGGTTCCTCTCGCCGCCGTCAGAGTCTCTGGGCGCGCCGACAACGGCCTCGCGCCTCTCATTTGCCAACTGATGCATACGTAACTTGTGTAATTAGTATGGTAGTGAACGTGCTTCTAATCTGGCTATACTTGCTCGTTACAGGACAAGTGCGGGGAATTGCTCGTCTCTTTGAGTTATCATCCGACCAGCAGTAATCTCACCATCGTCATTGTCAAGGCGCGGAACCTCAAGGCCAAAGACATAACTGGAAAATCGGGCAAGTTAATGCTTCGTCTTTTTTTACCATTTCTGTTTAGAGTGCGTCACTTGAGAACGCTTGGCTTGATTCCGACTAAACTTGACAGGACCAAATCGATCTAAACCATTGTAGACCTCGGTTAAAAATAGGAGATCATTTACTATGCTATACATGTGTAGATGACCGTTATTTTTTATTTGAACCCTACAGTATCCAGCTTGTTATTGAAACCTGCAGACCACTAGAAAATTCCAATTGAAATCATAAATAGCGTTTATTATGCAACTACTTGTTATCTACGGTAGCAATTGGAACTATCATATGGCGGCCATTTCCATACGAAGCCCACCTATGGTAGTTATCTTGCAATTGAAACCTGCAGATCGTTGCTAAATGGCAATAAAAGCTCGCGAATGGCGGCCATTATGAAACTACACCTGTAGTTGTCATCGTGCAATTTTTAACACACAGTTGCTGGCAACCCATTTTGCAGTTATTTCGTAAAAAGATCAAAGATCATTTCACAATAAAAATATATTAAAGCTGGCGAGCTAATCTACAGCAGTTGAAACCAACAGATGGCCCCATATGATGAAAATACAAATGGTGAAAATTTAATTTGCGCTCTGGAACACCACATTTGGTATTAACCAAATGTGGTGTACTGATAAAAATGCCAACTGGTACTTGACGAGGTTTAAGTTATAATGGTGCAGGTCAATTTTTTCACTTTTTATTTTAAATGACTTCTAGCACAATGGATGGCGTTTCTAAATAGTCTCGTCTGTTTATCCCTATTTATTCGCAAAATATGGTCGTGCGCAATGCACACGGAGACAGATGTATTATTAAATGAAGAAATCTGTAGAAATCTTTCGTAATCTGCCAGTTAGAGAGGAGCTCAAAAGTGTCTTAACTATCGTACTTATACTACTAATTTTATTTTATTTATTAAATGTAATCAGTATTTCTTCAACTACTTATTCTTATTTTCGTCTCGATTCAGATCCCTATGTGAAAGTGTGGCTGCAACACGGCGAGAAACGCATGGAGAAAAAGAAGACGTGCATCATCAAAAAGACGCTTAATCCCGTGTATAACGAGACTTTCGTATTCATCGTACCGTGGGAGCGACTGCGCGAAGCCTCTCTGCTCGTCCAGGTCATGGATTTCGATTCGGTCGGACGCAACGAGTTGATCGGCAAGATCGTCATGTCGGCCAAAGGTGGCGTCACCGAGTCCAAGCACTGGAACGAGATGATCAGCAAACCGCGCACGGCAGTGCTGCAGTGGCATCGGCTGAAACCAGACTAACGTGGCCGGACACTTTTTTCCAACGCACCCGCCGTTCCCGGCGGCACGTCTAGAGTTTGCCCACGGCGGTGTGTGTGCGTGCGTGAGTGAATGCGCGAACGTGTGTGTGTGTGAGTGGTTCGTGCCGCTGTTTCGGCTCTCTCTCTCTCTCCATCTCTCCTCTTCGACCGGGTTCACACACACGAAATTTAGATCGACGCGAAAATATTTTCTCCTTCACTCCCTCTAATCGCTTCCAAACACACACTGCCAATAGCGACATAGCACAAGAAATTAACGAAAACGATAACGATCATAAATTGTTACAAGTATTGATATATCGCATTCTTATCGAAATCATTGGGAAACCATATCATCGGGCAATTTCAATTTGTTCCAATTTTATTCCAGGTGTTTAATCAACCGGATTCATCAAGATTCCGAATCTTTTATTTTGTGCAATGACTTATTCCTGAATTTCATGATTTGATGAATTGAGTTTAATTAAAAATCACATAAGAAATGGACCTGAAATTGAGGTACAATTAAGGTCCATTGAATAACGACATGCATTTATGATAAAAAATTAAGTAATTCCTGGGTGCTCTAGAAAACATGACATATTCTGTATTTGATGTTAACAACATCATGCGCAATATGCAGTATGCGCGATTTAAAAAGAAATTATATCAATAGAAAAATTAAGAAAATCCGTAATTTTAATCGATTCCTAGATGAATTTCCATGCCATTAGATTTTGACAACAAATGCGTTTATATTCAATTTTTTGAAATAATCACATTTGTTAGACAACATATGGTAACCCCTGATGCATTTATTGAAATAACAAATGTGTGCCATGTTCAAATTGAAGACCTGGCTATTGGTAGTACAGATACCTATCTTCCCTCATCCTTTTCCCCCCATATCATCTTCGCGACGAGCCCATCACGTGCGACTAGTTCCCATCATCCACCACACACACACACGCGAGGCGAGAAAAAAAATTAATTGGCTGACCGACGCGCCACCTATATAGTCTATATCACATCTCGCATCTAATATATATTCTATATCGAATTTTCTCGAAAGCCTCGCGCTACGCGACGTCCTTACCCCCCAACGCGTTTCGCCGGGGTTCTCTTACAAGTCTATAAGCAAAAAAAGCGCGCCAAGCGGAAGTCTAAAAAAATTATTTCCGTCGAAGTAATCGTCACAGCCTGTAACACAAACTCGCGTCTCTAATTAATCGCCACGCTCTGACAGCCTAAAAAAAACAGATATATCCAATTATTAAATAAGGACACTCGTTTCCCTCCACCCCAAAAAACATTTACCAGAAGATCAGCGAAATATAGATAAATAATATATAACTAAATTAAGTTATAGGAGACTGGGAGGCAAATCGATATTGCTGTCCGCCATCTTGGAAAAAAATATAGAGAAAATATCTTCATCATCTCGGCGCTACAAAAAAAAAATCTCGGATGCATTTGGCTTGCGGTTACTATTTTATAGGCCGCCTTCCTGTCCTTCTCATGCACCATACGACTCAAATATATATCCCGTTCTGTTATGAAAATACGTCACTGTCACGTGGTGGTTGGCGATGGTGGCGTACCCTATCGAAATAATTTATTGTACAATGTAGATAGAACCGACAAAATGGCGTTTTTTGTCATTTTTTTCTTGGCTATATATAACTTGCGGAAATGTTACCGCCAAATAATTTCGTCGCCGACCAATTACGTGGTAATGAATTATTTCTGTTCTATATTTTTTCTTGGGTATGTTTTTGTACATATATGGGTGATTGCATTTTTTCATTCGAAAAGCAGGAACAAAAATACGATTTGGGAAATGTGTGCGTGTAACACGGAAATCTGAAGATGTTCTATGTAAATCAATTGTCTGCTCGTTTTTGCTCCAAGAAATGGCAACGTTAAGTAAAAATTGTGGTGCCTGGAGCAATCACAAAATGGCCCAAGGAGCAAATGAAACTACAAAATATGATGAACTCGTAACCGTATCCAATATTCCCTATTCCTCCATCTATTTCTCCTATTTGGTTGCTTTCACACATAGCTTTCTTTTTCTGGTACGTATTTTTTTTAAATTCCGGATCACTGTAGTGAATAGCACTACAGGAGGTTATTGTACCCCTCGTGTCGCTGTGGCAATGTGGTGTGGCAACTATATTAATAGTTGTATTTTCTTTTGTGCTTTTTTGGTTTCATACCCAGTTATTAATTTTTCTCTAGTTGTGAATTGGAACTCAACAAAATTATTGATACAGAGGTAAAAGTCACGGTTATGAACGGCGGCAATTTTGAAATTCAGTTTTGCAGAAATTCAAAATGGCCGATTTTTATTTTTCTAAATTACCGCTCATCATCGGCATTCAAAATGTGAAATCTGTTTTTTGCACCTTGGATCATTTAGTGATTTCCGCTCGATAGTGGCGATGGCGCATGCGCGTGATGGAGTTTTTGTTTCTGCGGAAAGACATCGTTAGGAATTATGATGAGCGCGAACGATATTCGTCGGAAAAGATTTTTTGGTGCGTGAACACACGACTGCTGGCTTGGTTCGTGTGGAAAAATTGTTGCCGCTCCAGCCTATATTTACCTTAAGTTGTAATATAGTCGCCGCCTCCGCTGTCAGCTTTGGTACTGATATACAGTATATAGCATTTTTTTTTTGGTAGCCTCGCTTAAAATGCCACCTGTACCCCTCGCAGCATCCCTCGTGATTCTAGTTTATACCTGTGTATAGAGGTTTTAAGGGGGGGTGGAGAAAAAACTCACGGACGAGCTTGGATTTGTATCATCATCTGTCGCTGTTTCGGCGATATCTCTTTTACTCTCACCCATGTGTTAACTACTGTACGGTAAATCTTTGTTTCTACTTTTCGGCAACCATGAATTTTAATTCGCCGATATTACTATTTTTTCTTGCAGCATATGACTCCCTAGGGTGTTTTATAGAACAAGTGACTATTAATAGACAACAACGTTGATAACTTTTCTGGGTTGTTTTTAAATTGCGTTACACACTGCGCGCTCACACCATCCATTATTGTAAGTTCGCGTTAATCCCCTTGACGAAGCATTAAATTATTAACGAGACGCGAACAAATTGAAAATCGCTGACCCGTCGTCGAAAAACCATCGTCATTCAGAAACTAGAGTATATCCTAGATTTGTCTCGTTCGTCTGTTTGCCGGTATAATACACAAATAGCATACGCATCGAGTATAAGAGCACGACAAATAGAATAACCCCCCGTTTATATAGACCCCCCCTGAGGCCTACTTAAAAGTGAAGAGAATGTAACGTCAATTTTTTTGATGTGGGGTTTATACTGTAGACATGTGATCTCCTTCCGTTTAGATCTTTGAGGTAAAATCTGTTCGTGATAACAGTACGTCCCTCATTGCAAATTATTACCCTTTTTCCTCTCCAAAAAAAAAAAAAAACTTGGTTTTCGTTTTGTGGTATCTCCCTCCTTCAACCACGTCATATTGATTCTTTGAAATTGGCCTAGTTGTAAACGATTCATTGACCTAATTCAATATCATTATCATTCTTATATTACCAATCGTTTCGCCATGGCGAACTAGAACATTTTTTGATTTCGAATTGTCTTGGACGTTTCCAATCGCGAACTTCGAACCTCGACTCGTTTTTTCTTCAAGCGCTACTTTTCTGGAGCGCTTCTCTACTGATCAGCTTTGCTGAACCACCTGGTCACATCATTCAAGAAATTAAAAATTATATATTATATATATGTACAGTACCGTATATATATAATATATATATATCGTCCTTATTTCCTTTCTCACGAAAAATCTTGGTATTTATGTTTCTGATTTTTCACATGACGATGATGTGCCATTACTTTAACTGTTTATGTTTGTATTCGTTCGAAAAAGACACAACATTAAACGTGTTTAACAGAAACTTTTCTATACTATGGTCCGACTTAAATTTTAATCCATTATTGTATTTATATTTTTTAGCGGAAAATGAATTTATCCAAATCGAATTTAGATCGTACAGAAGACGTAAGTCCATCAACTGTTGCGGTGATCCAGGCATCTGTTATTTGTTTAGACAATATCCAAATTGAGACGTTATAGGAAAACGTGAGTATATTATGTGATATACGGTGTACATGTACGTCATACCGCTTGTCGTTGCAAAGTTCTTCAAATATAAACAAGAGCCTGTGTAAACAATGAAAACAAAATATAAATGACGACAATACAGTAGCATTTTATTAGATGATCTATTTTAGGTTTGTAAAAGCATATATGTTATTCCTGCCTGCCACATGCTGTGAATCAGCATGTAAAACAAGTAGTCTACAATAGACTATGTCAAGTTAAAAAAATATATACCAACGCACATGGGTTTGGCTGCCTTTAACATTATTGCTACAAATTAAATATCCATTATGTAATTGGCTTAATCTGCAACAAGGGTTACAACTTGGCCAAGTTATACATTATTTTAGATAAATGAGATATAAGATAATACATAGTCTATACTCTAGGGTGACTCAATTTATACTGAAACATAAAGGATGGATAATCTAGCGAGTCCCACATTTGCCAAATTAGAAATTTTTTAATTATATTTTTCAGTTCTTTGTCTTGTTTGTGTAAGTTTATTATTTGCGATTGTCAAGGGTGCGAGAAATAGTTTGTAATCAATCAATTGTTTGTTTAATTTAGAGTTCATCTGAAATTAGAGCCACGTTAACCCAGTGACCTTTCGCGACATTAGCGTTCTGAGAATGTCTGAAATTGTTTAGCGTCTTGAAATTTCAAAATGTTATTGAGATCGTTCATGAAGCAGACATGTAAGCTATGCTCCTTGAGTATGGCCATAAATATCATTCATTATACCGGCTTTTCTTTTCACTGTATATGCCCTTAAACGAAATCCAATATAATTTTTTTTTAAACCAACAAGCATAAGTAGAGAACGAGTCTAAAAGTAATCGAAATAATTTCAACAGTGAAACATTACAAAAAAGAAAAAAAATGGATGCGAGTGCCGATACATTTATTGAATGTATAATTATTTCGACAAGTGTTTCCTCAGATCAAGTAATCGTTAGGTATATATATACCCAGTCCGGATTACAGTAGCTGTAGAAGCATACCAGTTGTTAATTAATTGCCTTAGATGTGATGCATACCTGTAGTGGAAATTCCTCCCATATTCACGTTATACCTTGTTGTTACTGTTGTTTGTGGTTAAATCAGTTTCGCTCGCCCCTCATACGTGAGACAATTATAAACACTTCGAATGGTAATGATGACATTTGAGATGTCTTGTTGGAAAGTCTTGGATTATACTGAGTATTGACGTTTATTTAAATAATTATAGAAAATATAGTCGACTTCCTTGCGTGCAAATTCAAAATTTCCTAAAAGAGAAAGTCGACTGCGTAATATCATGACTACACGTTATATCAAATTGACACATTGGTAAAATTTATGATATCACTGTTTAATTGACGAATTTATTCTGTAGAGTGTTTTTGGCGACTGGGCTAGTCATGGACCTAGTGCATAATTAAAAGGTTTGATAAGTCAAAAACATTACATTGAATTACAATTTTGAACTTTTGAAAAATATTCTGGTTCAGGTAAACATCAATAAAAGCAATTTAAAAGTTTAAAAAAAATATATATATATAATTTTTTTTTTAATTTTCTAGAGAAAAAAATATCATATTGAAATAAAATTAAACGCTGAAACGGTTAATTAACAAAAAATACAATTCAGAGCAAAAATAGCAAAAAAATAGAGAAAAACGGGTTATTTTGAAGAATCTGACATGCTTACTCATGATACTGCTGTCAAACGATAGATGTCTAGCAAATGATTACGTTCGAGTATTTGTTGGTGAGCGTGTCCACGATAATGATCACTTCAAATACAAGTACGATTCCATCACCCAAGCATTGTCGCCGCCACTAACTTGAACGAGTGTTTACATTTATTCTCGTTGTATCCGTCTCTCATTCATCGTGCTTGATAGTTCCATTTCAGACATCAGCTTGAGCATTACGCAAAACGCACACGTCCTTCAATCCCCTCCCCTTTGACAGTGCACAATTGAGTCGCTTTCAATGTTCTAACAAAAGCAAGACAATTTTTTTTGTAAAGCATTATGTAGACGATCTGACGATCTTGGAGTGTTTGTGAGTACAGTATGTATGTGTGTGTGACTGTCTAACTTTTCGTTTACATGTAAATTATAACTCTTGGGGTTTATAAACATGATTTTATTAATTGACAAGTAAGCGAAACAATTGAACAATGCATAGGTGAAAACGTTTTAAAACAAAACATTTACAAATGATAATTAATAAAAAAAAGCATATTATGATAATTACAATGGAAACTATGTGATCATTTCAAAATATCAAATCTAGTTTGACAACGACGTTTCCTTCGCAAGTACCGGCGGGAAGTAGTATAATTTTGCGCATGCGTAATCTAAAGATTCTAAATAATTATGCATGCTCTAAATCTTAATCTTAATCTTAATTACATGCTAATAAATCAGTAAAATGGGGAATATAAGATTTGATTTCATGCGATATCTTTTATTTAATACTTTATTGTTTTGGTTGCCAGGATTAAGAATATTCAACAACATTTCCTTTTTGCATTTGTACCAGCATTTGCAATATTACACGATTTTCGGCAAACAAAAAGTAAGGCACAAATATACAGCAAAGAATCCTTATCATCTAATCATCATAGCGATCTCTTTCAGAGCGACGCTATAATTATAATTGTTCGACAATATAAACTGTTATATAAAACATACAAGCTGCCTTTCTGCCCTAAAATCTATTCGTTTCATGCAGAATTAATCTTGGGTGCATATTTTCTACTTTCTTCATGCAAAATTGGTCTTCAATCGGCTCAATTTATAATCAGCCATGCAGCATTCAATCCTTACACGTAAGAAGCTCCTATATGTAAAAAATAAATTCATTAGGCATGACACGGAGTTTTCTTTCTTAGTTTCCAAAACCAATTTTGCTTATTAATGCTTGAGTACAAGTAAAATAGCGCAGAGCATAGCTTTGTGCATTAAAACCAAACGGGGGCTCTAAGCATCAGCTACCTTATTCATCGCTCGTTGCACAATTGCTTCTTGTAATATAGTTGCATTATTATTATTATTATTATTATTATTATTATTATTATTATTATTAATGCAATATTTTAATGACAACTCTTGAAAGTAAAACTCCTAATCAAAAGAAACAAATTTGGAAGGATTGTGAGTATGGGGATACTATTATTACTACCCAGTTATATCCAACTGCTTGTCAAATTGCTTGCACGGTTGTGCAGCTAAATTTGAATTTGATCCCGGAATCATACAGGCATGCCTCGTTAATGTAGCGTTTAGACGGTAAAACAATTTAAATGCAGATGTATTTGCTTGACAAAAACATCTTTAAAAAAGTTGAACACGTGATAATATTTTTCATTAATGTCTGGTTGCAATAATTAGGAAATTATTGTTACTTTAGGAGGATTTTTGTTTATGTCTATCTCAATTATCTTCGTCGATATTGGCGTAGATGTGATCTTCATCATCGTCAATGTCAACGGTGGGCGTGTTTCTAACAGGTAATGGGGGCGCTTCGAAAAACGGAACTTCCAGATACTGACTTCCGACATTTTGAATTGAAGCATCTCCGCTGGCACGACGAAATTCCTGCAGCTTGAGGGCCGACGCAGACAACTTGGTCGAATGGGCTCGGCAATCATCCAGACTTTTAGATACAGCTTTTTAAAGGAAACAAAAATATAATCAATTGAAAATTGACTACAGCTAATATTTGTAAATTATACATACGTAGTGTACGTGTGGGTATATACTCGAGTATATATCTCGGTAGCGATTTATTACCAAGAAATAGTGGTCTGAGCGACATAAAAATAAACATTTTAAGCCGGTAAATCTACTTTCGCGGCTTGCCATCTGAGATGATGTTGGCAACTTTGACAACATTGTCTCAGATGGCGCTATCATAAATGAACATTTGATTACTGCAGTCCAAATATAAGTTCAATACACGTAGAGTCTTGGAAACTTATTTACCATCGTTTACCCAAGCAGAGTCTCTACAACTCACCATATTAATTTAGTATTAATAGTTCTACCTTTGTCATTAGGGAACGGAACGAGGTAACTCTGATCCGTTTTGGGTGCTGGTCCGTTGGTGTATCGCGGGTGAGTCCTAGACTGACCTGGAGCCCCCCGCCATGTGTTCTCGGGCGTCTCGTACAACGGGTCGTTCTCATCGGGAACGGATGACCACGAATGGGAATTTTTGTATCCATCTTGCTCTTGCTTCTATATGGGCGCGAAGGGACGATAATAACAAAGAACATGTCAGCAAAGATGGCTTCCGGAATAGAAGCGCCTAATGCAACAAGTGAAGATTAGAATTTTTCAGTTTTCCATCGAATGGAATTAATAATTGGTTCGTGCTGGGGGAGACGTTCGGAACGTTTGTTGACCTGATGGAGCAATGGCCGGTCGGCGTAGACGTACGCGTTTCCGGCTCTCTTGTTTGAGTCCGCGGAATTCTTGAACTCAGCTAAGCCGATTTTGTCGCCTCTTAAATACGGAGCGTAATACTATAACGTAAACACAGACAAATTGTTAATCAAAGCAAGCTGACAAATACAAACTAACCTACAGTATACAAGAATTCTAACTATAGAAGCATTCTAATTATAATTACTAAGCGCGAACGATATAATAATATTACAAAAGTACTAATATATTACATGGTCCAAACAATTTATTCTACTTTTATAAATTGTTTATTCTTATATTATGTTTACTTTTGCAATTTCGGATGATTTAAATTTGCTATAAATTGGAAGTTTTTCGGATGATTTGAATAACATTTAATTTAAGCTAAGTGAGGCTACTAGATTTTTCCATGCATGCCAGAACTACTATTTTTATAATACTAACAATTTGCTTTATTGGTAATCGTTAAATGCTAATAGTACTTATACTATTAGCATTTAACGATTACTAATATTTGATGATCGACATTGATGTGACGGTAATTAGATAGTACACATACAGATTATAGACGAACAAGAAGCGATAAATCTGAAATTTCGAATTAAAAAGTATACAAAGTAATACGAGTATCAAAATAAGAAGTGTTAATTCACGCCATTGGTGGCGATTTTGATTGGTTATATAAATTCAGCACGTGCTCACAGACTTTTTAAAAAAACTTCTAACAGACTAGTCACGCGCAGCATAGAGCATATCATTTTTAATAACCTTTCCCCCACCCTCCGCTTTTTGGTGCAAAAACTCTTTGAACCAGATCCATTGAGAAATTACCGCTTTTGTGTCGTTGCCACCGTGTTCCCTCATGCTCATCTTTTCCGGATTCCAGAGAATGGAGCGTCGCAATTTCTGACGGTGTCTATAGTACGACACGAACAGGCACAAGGCCACGATGGCAATCACCAACGGGGGTACCGCGTAGTACACGGCCGGCGTGGTTCCCTCATCCTCTCCCGAGGCGCCGAGCCGGGGTCCGTCGGTCCCGTTGACGGCGTCTCGATCCACCCCGCACTCCCCACCCTCGCCCCCGCCCCCGCCACCCATCCCGCACGACCACACGCATCGTGACGCCATCTTGAAGTGGCGACACCCGATGCAACGCTCGGGGCCGTCGCCATGGCAACCGTCGCACTCGCGATCGCAGGGCCGACATATGCGACGGCTGTTGGCGTAGAAGCCGTGCGGGCAACGGGCCACGCAACTGAAGGCCCACACGGCCGGGGACGGGAGGTCCGCGTCCGAATCCGTGGT
>JAUJYS010003282.1:0-13325 GCA_033995665.1 Melogona broelemanni | reverse complement strand
GCACATTCCAGTACCACAGAATCGAATAAACGAAAGCCTGCGCCGGGAATCGAACCCGGGACCATCCGCTTTGTAGTTGATGACCATAGCCACTGAACCACGGTTTTAAACTGAGTTGCAAGTGGAAACGATAACAAACATGTGCAATTTTACAATACTTCTTGAGAACGATTGTGCGCTGTACGTCAAAGCAAATTATGTTCATGTACCCTTGTCGAAATGACCAAATATACTCTGCTCTAGTGATCTCATAACTCTCTCCAATATTGCGCTCCAATTCGCCCATATCAAATGGGCTTTTTACTTTTGGCAACGCGATCTGTATTTCTGGACAATGCCTGCGATCTCGATGGCACAATGTGCCCCAATCTCAAGCACAATTCAGATAGAAATGTTGAGTTCGCTCCTTTTAAAAATGAACCCGTTCCCGTTTCCGTCCCTTCTAAGAAAAAATTTAACCAGTTCCAGTTCCTATATAAATTAATGTGATCTTAACCGTTCCTAGTTTATTTTCAAAAGGTACATGGATTTTCCCGTTCCTTTGATTCGAAAATAAAAAGGAAGTAACAAAAAATTACTTTCTGAACGGTTAAAAATATCTAAAATTCCATTTATCGCTGTAATTCCACTAGTAAATAAGATTTTTTCGCAAAAGCTTTAGGATGCGGACATAATCATATTTTTTAATTATTTAAGTCATACGAGGATTTTATTGCCATTTAATCTTGATGTTAATTATTTAAATGTTCTGATTTATAGTATTTTGGATCCTGCAGTCTGGCCATTCCAGCTGCATCCCTCTACCCTTCCCTTCCCTGCCCCTCACATAATCTCTATAGAGATTCGAGGGTGCAGTAATCCTGTAGTGCACAAGGCGCTACGGTGATTTAAAAAAAAAAAAAAAAAAAAAAATTCACGAAACCAAACGAAAAAGTTTCCACAGTTTGCTTTTTTACGAAACCGTTTGCTCACACCACGTTTGCGCCAATTTACGCAAACTCCGACTGCCATCAATAGTCAAACGCAAAACGATCCTTCCGAAGGTGTCAACGTTATTTAGGCCTGTAAAAAAATGACGTCATCGACGGAAAGATGACGTCATCATGCCAAAATGGAGATTTCGCAAACTGTCACCATTACTGTGATAAAATGTATGCCACGGATGCCATGATGTAATATGCAAATCGTTACCGCCGAATTTTTAAACCGGCTAAAATAGCGTTTATGATAGCGGCGCAATCTATTTCACATACCTAATCTCAAAGCCGAAAAGCGATTGAGGTTATTGGGGATTCTCGGCGCAAAGCCATTTCTCACGCTTATTCAAAAATTTGAAACTCAACGTTCATTTATAACGAAACAAAACTTGTTTTTTATATATTCCTAATCCTCTAGAGACCTTATGCGGTATAATTTTTCAAATCATCGATATCGAGCGATTATCGATATCGAAATGACTATCGGAAATAGGCCCATCTACTCGAAACGCAATTTTGTTTTAGACTTCCGCGTTTTGGATCCAAGTTGGTGTGAAATATTATTTTTAAAAACGGCGACGAAAACATTCAAACGGACAAGTGCAGGTCTCAGGAGGTTATACAAAGATTAGAACGATACCCGAATGGGCGACGTACAGAATAAATTGCGTTGCTTGCCATTTTCTCATGGAGTCATTTATAATCAAAACCGCCGTTTCAAGAGAGAGTCAAGTCGACAGACACATAAAAAGTTATTGTCCGAGACGCGAAATCGGCATAATTTCTGCAAAACAAATACCCCACATTTAAAACGGCTTTAGCAAAATGTCAGAATCGAGGACACGCACGGCAGTAACATAGCAAATGCCATCAAATTTCCAATGAAACAAAAAACTACCAACTTGCATAAACTACACAACACACGTATATGCATGAAAATAATCGATAACATCGAATCAACCAAAAAGATCCGCTTTACGTGACTAAAAAGCAGAGTACACCGCTTCAACAGCCAAATGAAAAATACACAGTACGCAGTATCAAATACACATACCACTTTTTAAACCCAACCAGAACATCTCCGGGCTTATAATAAATAAACAAACGGTATTTACCGTGAATAATTATTACTTTCCGGTAACTGATAATTAAATTAATTAACCTTGAATCGGTAAACGTTAAAAGGAACGAAGGACACGAATAGTGATTAGACGGTTTGTAATTTTCAATGCGGTGTTTGTTTAACTTGACTTTCCTGCATTCTGAAGATAACGATTGCAATTTACATTAAATGTTGGCCTTGGCGAATGACAGATATTAGTGCCCTCTGGTGGCTTTAAAATATATTTAGCTGGTATATAGTATCGTACATCCGTATATGGCCAAGAGGTAGCGTGCTCGCTTACCAACCAGCGGATCTGGGTTCGAATCCCAGAGCAGCCGATTGTTGGATTGACTTGTGGTACTGCGCGGAGGAAGGCAATAGCAAATCGCCTCGTCGTGGTGTCGGGGGGATCGAGGGTCGGGGTCCGGAGACGACACCCTGCTGTTAAAACCAGTCCCAGGACTGACTGACTAACCAAATATATTATCTAATACAGAGGAACGCCAAATCAGAAACCCCCAATAAACGTTCCCAACGCCTCTAGCGAAAACTGTAATCCGAGGTCGCCGGCCAAACAGCGAAATACACGCCGCCTAGTGAGAAAGCGAAGCTCCCAATTTGCTCGTTGCCAAAATAATCTATTTGTTGAATGTTTTTAAAAAATAGATTCGAGCGTATATTAATGTTACTAAGCACGCACAGGAATTGTAATTTTAATTCGTGCTATAAATGGCCGTTGTGGCTCGGAAATTAGGATTTATCAATTAATCATTCAGCAGTTTTGCAACCCCAATTTTCTGCTGAGCAGACTCGCAATTGGAAAAAATTAAGAGCAGTGAATTTAAACATCGTTTAATCTTTTTTTTTTTGCGCCGGACATCGACGGGCCGAATGTAATGACTGGAATTGTAATTTGAAATCGTGGTATAAATGGTCCTTGTGGTTCGGAAATTAGGATTTATCAATTAATCATTCTGCAGATTTGCAACCCCAATTTTCCGCTGTGCAGGCCAGCAATTGGAAAAAATTAAGAGCAGCGATTTTAAATAACGTTTATTTTTTTTGCGCCGAACATCGAAGGGCAATGTAGGCCAATTCGAGAGCTGACTTTCATTAAAAGTCATCTGTGTAAGCCGTCTGTGGTTATTTTTTTTTCTCGTGGCAGGGCAAGCGCAATTAAATATGCATTTTCAGTTAATCATTTCTCAGAAGAAAATGAACACGGCACTCATTTCATTATTACACGAATGTAAATCTGTATACACGCTCGCAACGTGGCTTCAGCACAAACAATCTAATTTAATACGATTATAAAATTTTCTTTTTTCAAAAAAAAAAAAAAAAAAAAACGAAGAAAAAAACCAGGACAATACATAACAAGCTAATAAAAAGTGGCACCGAGATTAAATTGTTTTGATGTGGCATGGAACCATAAAAAATATGAATAAAGCGGGAACGCGAGACGCCGCTCTTTGATATTCTTGCTCGGCGGAATGCGCCGGCTTTTGTTTCGCCATTCGCCCATTGTTTAATAAGGTCTCATTAATGCCAATTGCATTTGCATTTCGTCTGGCCACATGCAAAACCCCTTTTTACATCTGTATTAATATTTTTAACCGCGTGGCTTAAGACGCAGAGGTTTCAGTGGCGGGGTACGAGTAAATATGCAAATAGACACGTATCATCTTTCTTTTTAATTTTTTAAAACGCCGGGAACACTTTTCTTAGCCTCTAATGTCAACATTTATTTATATGAGAGCGAATGAAATACAGAATCATGGCTACAAAGTAGAGAAAAGAGCACAGGTGCTAATGGGCTAAAAATATACACCTCTTCTCCCTCTCTATTCAGGTACCTCCAGGTCATTGAATTCGAAGCAATTACATGTGAATTAGGCAGGCAGCTCTCATTAAACGATACGCCCGCTTACACCTAGGATTCTAAATTGCCGTATATATATATTTTTTTTTTTCTAAAAATGCTGAGCCGTGTGTAAAACGCGTGGCGGAACCACCATTTTCGGCTGCCATCGGAAGGCCAAACATAAAAATTCCCACACGAACGGAAACACGGATCGTCCGACCCGGTCACGTATATAAAAAGCTGAAAAGATGAGAAGCGTCAAATCTGGAAAACCGGAGACTCCAAATTAACTTGAAAAAGCGACAAATATGGAAAGAGTCAACTATAAAACAACATCACATTGATAAACGAGACAATTTTTGGAAAACTATTATGAGATTATACATGAGATTCTGTACCAGTCTAGTCGCGTAGAGAGAGCATTTATGCAATGTCAAATTTGCAAATCAAACGCAATTGATTAAACACAAAAACAAGACTCTATTGCCCATTTATATTTCAGCATTTGAGACTTTGGAAATTTTCCGTTGTTCAATTTTGACACATTACCATTAATGACGCTTTCCTATTCGCATGACCTTTTTGATTTCTAACGACTCTTCTAAACACTGCGTGCAGGTTCCTCCAAGACGGCCCACCAGCTCCCCCCACACACGAAATATCATCCGGCTAATAAGAAATTATATTCACGTGCACGTCGACTCGCAAACTGAGCTGTTGTTGGCGCGTTGTCGAAACGTACCACCGAAAGTCGAATAATTAAATTTAATGTCTCACGTCATAAAGAAATTGGCGCCCGCACCATGTATATCCCCCACCCCACCCCACCCCCATCACACCAACCACATATTCACAAACTCCCCCACTCTTATTAATAAGGGGGTTGCAGCTTGCATATATACGCCGCAGGGGTCAAAAGAGTTAAAATTGGTCAGATTAGGCACCGTAATTACAATTCGAATTGTACAGGGTACACCCCCTAAAGGGTAAGAGAAAGCGTGTGTTTCATCTCTTCTGTGTTGGGGGAGGCATCGCCGAGATAGTCAGGCGAATACCAAATACAGGTGGTTATTAGGGCCACACACGCAAAGGATGGCTGATCTTCTGATTCTTGGCTAGTTACACGTTTAATTTGATCACCCTTTCCTAAAGCAGAAAGGTGTTTACAACATGACAGTTGGAGATGACTCTACTCCAAGGGAAAATGGTTGTGCCACACACATAAAACTTCATCTTGAATCTTAAACGCATGTGTTTCACTACTCAATATATATTTTACGTATAGTTGCAATTCAAGGGGAGTGCCACACGATGAGAAAAAGTGCCGAAACATTCAAAAGCTGCCGGATCATTCGCAAACTGTCAATTCATTTAGCAGAGACGCGTGGAGGCGTCTACCCAGCGCCTATTGGGAGTTTATTTTAAAATTGTAGCCGTGAATTGCTAGGTGGCGCTTAGCCAAATTTTCGAAATATTCCACTTTTTCTCATCGCATGGACGCTGAACGAGCTGTGTGCTTACGGTAGTGCAAAAAATGCATTCAATGTAACGATTCCGAATAAATTACTATCTTAAAGCAGAGAATAGGTGATGTAAAAAGAAAACTACGCGTACAACATTGGAATCCCCTTCTTGAATCAGAATTGAATTCTCAATGAATTTCTCTTTCTCTGACTTCGTCCTCTGACTCCTTAAGTCAAAAGACTGGTCCCGATCAAATATCAAATCAATTCACCCCCGCACCTGCTACACCTTGTCAGCTATCGTTTTTCAGAGACAACGCCTCCCTCCCCCATCGCTGTTTGTCAGCATGGTTGCCACATACACGCATATCTCCACCACCACCACCACCATCACCACCACCCACCGTTATCTCTTCACTAGATATACCCAATCAATCTATTTTTTATCCTTCTCCATCCTCTCGGTGGCCACGTTTTGTGCCTCTTATCGCCGATCGAAAATCGTGCTCGGCGAAATCACGTCACGAGTGTTCGGAGCGGGAGAGGGGAGAGGGGGAGGGTGACCGACTCCCCTCAACATTTAAACTCGAAAAAGATTAATCGAAAGCGCGCGTAAATGAGGTGTCGTGCGGTGTAGTGGTTAGCGCGTTGGGCCGTAACACCCCGTGATCGCGAGTTCATTTCCCGCCCGAGACATCTTGATTTTTTTTTTCGTGTAACATAACGTTTTGCACGATGTACAGGTTTGAGTTACAACGAACTAGCCTAAAATTTAAACTGAAGTGTAGGAACATGCCGAGATGAATGTCAAATGAATAACAAATAAACTTTCAGGTATTTTAAATGCCCTATAGAAAGGCAATTATATTCATCAGTTACAGTTATGAACACTTATGGTCAAAAGACCGTTTCACTGCCTTACATAGTATAGTCCGAATGCTACGATAGACGCAGGAATCAGGAAACATTTGCTGAATTTTAAGTCCGTTTGCTCGAATTGTAGTTAACCTAACCGCAGCCGCCCACGCAGATTTTTGTATCCTAATTAGAGACAACTTAAGAGAGCACTATGGAGCCGCAAGGAAATATGTCATTCGAAAATTAAGGGAGCGTTTGGGAGCAGGCCGTTCGAAGTTTAAAGTAGCGCTCTTTGCCAAACAAACGCGTACCACAATCGAAATGACAGTTTTTACAGCCATTTTTAAGTCGTAAGGAATTTGCAATTATATTTCATGTGCTGATTGGCAATTTAATAATTTTTCAAAACCGAATAATTAGTCACGAACAAAATATATCGGGAACGGATTACGTCATTACGGTATTCCAATCAATTAGAAACAAACGTTTAGTTGAGGTTATTCCCGGCGTAGGTGGCGGTACGCTCGCTTCCCGAATGGCGGCCATTGTAGAGCATTCGGGGTTTCACGTTCTATTCCGAGGGTCAACCTGTGTCAAACGCCGTGTTTAATTTGTACTCGCAGAAAGGATAACTAGTCTATTGTCCGGCCAGGGAAAGGCCACAATAAAATCATTTGTACCGACTCTTTTTCGCACAAGACGGGCGCGAGCGAGCGCGCGCGTGTGTATGTGAGCTAATCTATACAGCACTTGTATTTGATAAATTATTGCTGGCTACATCGCTTTCTACTTTTATTATATTCGACTCGGTGTGTCGGGTAGAGAGCGTGAGTCGGCAAATAATGTGACCGGCCAAATCTCTAACTAGACAATTTAGGCGCGCTCCCCAGTCGGCGTGTCAAGAAGCGAAAACGACAGCCGAGACCCTAGTGGCGAACGGCAAATTCTGGCAGTCCCCACAGATGCCAAATTCCAATAAATCCAGTAAAACAGCTACAAAATGATAAATTATCGAAAAATTCCAACAGATTTGTAAATTATTAATGCTTAATTTTTATTTCTAACCAGCTTGGTCGATTTGTCTGTTAACTATTATAATTGACCGTCACCAAAAGAGGATACCCTATCAATAATTGTCCAAGCGAATGCCTTGGTCGCAACGCAGTTTCTTGAGCCCAAAACGCAATTTAGGAGCGACCATCAAATCTAAATGCCGTTATCTTTATTGTCAATACGAAATGTGTCGCATGCGCGAATATATTTGCTCCTAAACACCTCGATTGACGCAGATTGCAGTCATTAAAAACAACACGATTCCACACCATTTGGTCCGACTGGGCCATTTCTGTATTTTGTAAAAGCGCGAGTCGTCATTTAAAAAGCGTAAAGGACATTCGACCACAATCTTTATTACGGCAATTTATATGAAAGGCACCGCTTTCAATCACTCCGCAAAGCGAAAGGAAAATGTTTAAATTTTTTCGTTGGAGCTTTGGAGTCGATTTAAATTTAATCTTGAGACATTGGAAAGGGCGTAGCAAAATTTAAATTATATTACGATAATACATTTTTAAAACGTATTTTACAGCAATAGACTTGAAAATAAAAATAATCCCAGTTTATCTTAGACAAGCGCTTAAGCCTGTCTGAGGACTGGCACTGGCAGCAAGCTTGGACTGACATCTATTGGATTTAAATTTGAATTTATCCATTGCGGTGTAGCCTTAATTTAACGGCTTACTCAATTGAAATTAACGTGTTGCGACGTCTTTACAGTCAACAAATTAAAACGATGTACTTTACAGCGTTACCAGTGTAAACTAAAAAAAAAATGTGTAGAACCGATTATGCTCTCTGCAACGACAAGTTCTTCTCAAAGACACGCTGGCATTAACAAGAGAAACATTCTTTCAAATTTTCCACCGGTATAAAAATATATATATCTACGCAACTAGCGTACAAATTCCGAAAACAACGATTTATAGCGCGCGCCGGTCAAAGGTTGGCAAATGTAGAATTTTCACACGTTTCGTATAAGCGCCTAATCTAGGAAGACTTTGAGAATATATGCTTAGAAGAAAAAAGGAGTAACAAAAAAAGAAACTCTTAAATTTGAGTTTCTGGTAATTCATTGCGCCATCATCAAAATATGGTGGGCGAAACGTTTCATATAGGAGGCACGTAAAAACCTCTTCTTCATTGTGGTTGTTGGCGCACAGGGGCGGACTGGCTACCAAAGGGCCCGGGCGGAAAATGATGCCAAAAGGCCCTTTTGGGGGGCCCTTTTTGGTGCGGGGGGCCCAGTCGGCCATGCTTTGAGGGGGTCCCGGGCGGAAAATCCCCGGCCTTCCGCCAAAGCTAGTCCGCCCCTGTTGGCGCATTTTAATTCGTGTATTTAGCCTGAATGCGGGCCCAAAAAGCGCTAGCAGGACAACCTCGCCAACTAAACCATAAATTATACCCAAACAAGAATTTACGTCATCAGGCATACCACAAATGTCACCAGAGAAATTGAAATTCGGTTTTTATTTTTTTGTAGGTCGCAGATTGTTTTGTCGAGTATTTAAACAATCGCTTCTATACCACTTGGATGCCCTCATCTCCCACTGCATGATGCACCATTTCCGCTATCGCTTTTTTGACGTAGAATTATTGCCATTTATAAGACGGGCAACGAAGCGTGATATTTTATACAACTGTGTGTTGAAATAATATTTATATTCCAGCATTTAAAAACGGGGGCACTCGTTAAAATAATTGTCCCAGCCAATTTGGCTGTGTTTAATCTGAAATCAACCGGAACCAGCCAAAAAAAAAAAAAAAATCCTCTCCGGTGAAAAATCACGCTCCAGGACACCCGAAACCCCTTTCGCTCATTAATAACGACACAAAATATATTATGGCGATATTTGTCGGTGGCGCACATCCGCTACCCAATTAACCATTGAAAAATCAGCCAAAAACCGACCAGCATGAATAATAACTACAATTGGTTACAGAAAGCTGCACCCACGTTACCCAAAGTAACCAGCTCCAATTTAGTAGTCGCTGAACCGTTCAAGCTGATTTTGAATAAAATATTACGTTTCCCCGTGACGCGTTTGAGAATACCATGCACACGTACAACAACTATTATCAGCCTATTTATAAACCGGAGCTATTGAATTTGGAAGATCTCCCCTCGGAGACTGCGATGGCTACGTCAACACTCAAACTAGGGAGGGGGGGGAGGGAGGGAAATGGGTTTCGCGATTGCTATAGATCTGACGATTAACTAAACATTGACAAAAATAACTCGCAAATGTTCGCTTCGTATCGAGGTTAGCGAAAATGATCTGAGCTGCGAGCGAGTATGCCATATATACTGTATATATGTGCAATCGGTGTATACACGCAACAAACCGTATACGCACGAATACATGTACGTGCTATTATATATATGGCCGGGCTATTTTTATTTCGGAATAGGAATGCCGCGGATAGGCGGCGTGCCTTCAATTGGCTCGGGACGGTCGACAGTCGATATTTGAAATGTTGCGTGAGCTTTCTCGTAAAACGCGAAGAATGTTCGGGATGTAACTGTGATGCGACTTGGGGAATATGGTATGGGGACAGCGCCGAAAAGAAAGACGAACAGAGTCTGGCAAAATCTCGTTTGAAATGTTGCTATTATCATGGATGAAATGACAATTGCGAATAACCCGGACCAAGTTCCCCTAAATTGACATTTAAATGAAATGGTATGATATTTTACGAGGGGTGATCGAAAAGTGAAAATAATGCAGTGATAACTTTCGAACAGATGACGCCACTCGTTAAAAAAAGCACTTTTTTTCACTTTACCATCAATGACACTTTTAAACCTGCGTATTGGGTAACAGTAATAATGGGAGAATCCAAATAATTCAGTGGCAAACATTTTATCGAATGTTTTGAATGTTTTGAATTTTAACAACCACAATACGAACCAAACCGGAACACGTTGCAATCGAAATTGTCTGCCTGCACCACAACTCGGGTGACACATACTTTGCCAGCATTGCGGTGACGTCACAAAAAACATGGGAGTCAACATTTCAGGTATATCACTTCCCTGCCATACGAATGACGAATGTATGCAAATCAATTCACACTATCCTTTGTGCGTAGGCCCCAAGCACCCACTGGTGGTGCAAGAATCGTCTCCGATTACGGCCATTACATCAAATATATCCACAGGAAAAGCCCAATATTATACATTGTTGCCGTCACACCAGAGCGATAAACCGGTCAACCAGACCTTTTTATAACTAACTCCACACCACCGTGGCTAAAAAACTAAAACCAACGCCCCTGCTTCAGAGTACAAGTCGTTATGCAAACTTGACGAAAATCATAACGAGAGATCCTGTAGGTGGATTAAATCGCTGCCTGGCTGAATCGACACTCGGCAACAACCATTATTCAAACGTCCAGCTATTAAAATTCAGAGTCGTAATAGAGACCCCCGAACTTGAAGTGTTCAGCGCTCGTTCGCTCCCTCCCCCTCCCAACAACCAACACTCCCAAGTATTAAAAAAGGAAGAAAGCAATTTACACTGCACGGTCGGCCATGATTATATAGTAACCCACCTTGAGATCGTAATCAAGATATCGAAAAATTAATGTGCCATCAAAATCTCGGCATATACCGAGCTCGTATTTCGCGAGAGTATGTATTCGTATTCTCTATCTCGCTCGTTCGACGATGTGTATACCCCGATGCGAGCAGATTATAAAGTGATTCGGAGTTTGTAGATCTTCTAACCGAAGCATTAGATTGCCTCCGGGGACCTGAGACCAGGAAACTCATACGATTATTTTTTGTTTAGTTTGACAATCGATTATTGTCATCACTGTAGTGAATATCGCTACAGGAGATTATGAACCCCTCTAAATCCCCTCTTAAACAGCATTTTACGGAGGGGCACATTTCACAAGTGCTTCGTGATCGAACAACGAAAGCCCAAACCGGGAATCGAACCCGGAATCACCGAACAACAGGCGGATGCTCAATCGTATATGATCGTTTAAACCAAGCAGGAAAAACTAGCAGGTCACAATCACGATGAGTTTTTCTGCTTGTTTTAAGAATCAGAAAAACTCATTGTGATTGTTGTGACAACATTACAGTAGTTGCAATAGCTGCATTATATTGTGGTGTTTCAAGCAGTCAGGGGTACTATTTTGGACATTGATTCACTTTCGGTCGTTGTCGGTGGTGGTGCTTGCTCCCAAAATATGAAACTAGCAAAATTCAAAACACTCGTGTAACCAAAATAAAAATAATAACATTCAAAATTGATCCAGAAGTGACAATTTCAGCCAAATTATTTTCAAACTAAAAAAAAACTGAAATTCTCGACGTTAAAAGTCGCTGATGTCGGTGACCATACGATTTTGCAGTACGCGACATATTTCGATCCTCGCACAGTTCGCAGTAGATCTCACGAGGAAAGAGATTCATCCATAGAGTGAGATTCATCTATATCTATAAAGTGTTTGGTGCGCTCATGGAAGAAGACCAGGCATTGCGTATCACAGCTCACACCTGCAATGTATAGGGTTTCTCTCATTATCGATAGCTACACGTATCCGTACGAGCATATCCTGGATATAAATACTCGTTTCAGCCTATAGCGTTCTGAAATTGACGAATCGAGTATGGGCCGCTCCCTTTATGTATGAGAAGTCAGCCAATCTTATTCACCCACCTGACATTTAAATTCGTATTCAACTTCGCTAAAGAACAATTCGTTAAATATAAGACTGGGCGCGCAACAACAAAAAACCAAGGCGATTGTTCTTTCGTTAGGCCTGTATAAAGGCATTGATATAATGTATACACAAGAAAGAAAAGCGAGAAGAAAGGAAAAGAAAGGTGGTGTTGGTGGTGGTGGTGATGGTGGGGGAAGAAGAGAAGAAAAAAATCAAATTCTGATGAAAACGCCAATCCAAACAAGTTCTGACACGCGTACCTCCGAAGCCCTCTAATTAATTTTGTGAATTTTTGTATCATTTTTTTTTCCTACTCTCCTTCTTTTGGAGAGCTGCCACGGCATAAGAAAGAAGAAAAAAAAAGACCGGGCGAGAGAGTTGATCACACACCGCAAATGTATTCAAAACGCGCATTTCTAAGGTGTCAAATTTTTCGGTTCGAATCATAAGTTGTACACGAGAAAAAATATACATTCCAACTAGTGATGCGTTACATTACACAAGCGGGGGCTGATAGAGGCGCCATCCCTCATGTCTGTCCTCCCGAGACCTGTTCCCTAGCAAATAGAAGAAGAAAAAAAAAGAAACGAAAGCATATCACCGGAATTCTTAAGACACGAACTAAAATATATCGGAATGAACTTTGTCATTGTAACAGTGGTCAGATGGGCCGTTTGACCATAGTAGGAAGGAGGAAACAAGAATGGCAATCTGGGTAAACCGAAATTTTCCAATTTTCTTTCAACGTTTAAATGCATTATACAGCAACCGCGCAAGTATCGGATGATTGGTTTCTTTTTTTGCAGCAGCCCGATTGCTGGCTTCCCCGCATTGCTTCGGTGCTCGTATGGTTTTCGTGCGCAACGGGCGATAAAAGTTACGTTTAGGGGCAGCAGTTTTGCTGACTGCAGGCACAGCAGTAAAAAAATAAAAATAGTACATACAAACATGTACTACACGTCTACACATGAACTTCAATAATCATTATAGACTTAAACAGCCGGTTGCATTTAAATCTCTAAAAATTGGAATATTCAATAGATTTTGCGACATCATATTGCGTTCACCTACGATCTTGAAAAAAAAATCATAAAGTTGAGACACATTTGTTAGTGAAAACTGGGTGTTTGTGTTAGAAGCTGCCTTATTACTAAAATTCGTCTAAAATGAACGGAAACTCCCATTCATTTTTCACGTACAATGCTCAATTCAGGCAGGTAACTGGTTTAAAAATTACAATGTCCGTTCGCTGTGGCCGAGAGGCCCAACCAGCGGATCTGGGTTCGATTCCCAGCGCAGCCGATCGTTGATTGGCTTGTGGT
>JAUJYS010003281.1:0-13327 GCA_033995665.1 Melogona broelemanni | reverse complement strand
GCTTCTGGCCCGCTGTTGCCCGTGACGTCACCGCAGGGCAAAATCACCATCTGTCTATTTGGTTTGAAATTTACTTGAATTCGTGCAGACGCCTAGTCGCTTGTGTCGCGTTGATAATGCAAGTCGGAGTATCCGAGTCACATGGCCGATCATGTGTGAATGTTGATTATTTTTTTTGAAAATGGAATCTTTTCTTTGTTGTGTTAATTAATATTTTACGGCAAAAAAGATAATTGCGAAGTTGGAACCAAAAAGTGGCCACTATTATTATTACAATGCTTTGGCGGCTTACAGAAGAATAGCTGCACCACACTTCAAGACTTATGAAATCGTGAAAATAGGACAGCCAGAATTGAAAAGTCCAGGCAAGGTTAGGCCTACGCTGTAGTCGATCTCCCGACAAAACATTTATTCAAGTTTGACATGACATTTATTCAACTTAATTTATCGAAATTTGCAACGTTGGCAATATAGTTTTTTTTTCCAGGGTCATAAATTTCTGATTTTGACACAATAATTATTCATTACATTTGGCGCTATAAGCTGCAGACTTAACATATGGGGACGTTTACGTGTTACCCCACACTGGAAATCAATTAATCCCAATATTTACGTGCATGGTCTCGTGATGTTTGTATTCAAACATCACGAGAGCTTCAGGTTTAGTATAATGATCGTCGTGCAACGGATCTTACAATTTCCTATTTATTAAACATTGAAAAGTGTACGTGCACTGTATTGTCAAGTCAATTGATAACTGCATTCTGTGCCAGTTAAAAGGGTTGTTTCTTTTTTAATATTTATCTAGGGCATTCATGAACATTAAAAACTAACTACCGTCTAATTCGGTCCCTTATCCGCCATCTCCCTCCGAGAACTCGGCTCATCACCGCGGCACTCTATTCCCCGCGGTCTTCCACTCATCCCCACCTCGTCCGGGTTAATACCCGCACGGCTAATCTGGCACCGCGTCCAATCAACCAACAGTTAAGCATCCCTCACATGTCAATCCGCGATCACTCAACCGCACAAACACAATTAAATTTCTCTGCATGGGAGAGGAACCAGGAGTCCCGCCCTCACGTTCGTCATTACAGTACAACACTAATAATAGCAATAGTTGAGCGATATATCAATCAATTGTATCACAACAACAGTAAAATCAGGTATTAAGCGCTGTAACAGCCACAATACATATGTACTTGGTGGATCGGTCTGGTGTTCGGACTGATCAGCAACACCAATACCATAATCTAAAACCTAAAACTATTTAAATGCTACCAGCACAACAGCACAATCATTAAATATTATGCATGGGACGGGTGACCAGAAGTCTGCCCCACCCCCGCTCGTCGACATAAAAGGTAAAAATTAACAACATGGTTATGCATAAGTCAATATCCCGCTTGGCAGGTGAGTCCCCATCATTCAATGTTCGACTTCTTGAAAATTATTAAATTCACACCATGTCCACGTTCGACCTCGCCTCCCCCACGCCACCCCACGCCACCCCAGCATACCCTTCAACTGCTGCTGTTGCTAAAGGCGATGGCTCCAGCAAGTTGTGGACGTGGGTGGTGGTGGTCTTCTCGCAGACTTGTGCATGAAGGATTTCACCACAAGGATTTGCAGCAAATTTGGCAAAAGTGCCGTAAATCCACCAACTATCCCGCGAGTGCCGGGAGTCAACCGCGGTCGCGCGGCATTAGCGTCCATCGGTTGGCTGGGTCGCACGGTTGAGCCGGCGAATTCTGCGAGCTCCACAAAGATTCCGGCACGCCTCGCGCACAAACAAACAAACTTTCCTCGCGATTTTTCTGATGCGGCGCGGCCCGAGAGTCAGCCGAGGTTGCACGGCAGGACCAGTTCCAAGAAATTCCAAACGTCACATTTCTCACGTTTATTGTCCGATATTCCGTCAGCCAGACGCCGCGTCTTTCCTTGGAAGTTTTACCGTCCGGTTAACTGTCCTTCCACTATCTCACCGCGCGGCCAATTTTCCACTTTGAGCGGAAAATCGAGACTTCACCCCGTTGCCTTATCTTCCTTCGCCGCAGATTCTTCTCGCCTTTGTCCAGCTTTTATCCGCGGGTTCGGGACCGATTTAGACGGTACATTAAAAAATTGAAAACTATTTAAAAAATGTCTTGTTCTGCTTTAAGGTGCAACACATTTATGACGACCAGAGTGTGCTCTGTCCCTCTCTCCTGACGTTTCCTCGGGTATGTGTCATCCATGCGAGATGATGTTGCTGTACGGCCGGCATGGAAATAGCCGTCCACCGCTAACTCCAAGCCCTGTTCCAAAATGGATCTTAATCACTAAACTGGCGCTCTAAGCTAAAGGTTTGTGATTCCACTGATTCATAATTTTATTAGTAGTTGATGCAGAAACTGACAGTGAGCTAATCGTAAAGTTTTTTAATCCACAAATTAATTTAAAAGCTGCCAATTTTTAATCGCCGGCATAACGTATTCGAGAAAGACATTATTTAAAAAACAATAAAATTTTAAGACATTGTCACTGTGAGAAGGGAAAAGCTTTTTCTCGTAATGCGTGATAGCGTGAGCAACTTGGTTTATGGAACAACAACGTATTCGTATTTACGATTTTTTTTGTTTGTTTATTTATTTTAGTTGGCAGTCGAATGCATGTGACCCTTCACTTTGGCAACAAATGGATGGTAGAACGATATAAGGTAAGATCCATTAATTAGCAGCAGATCTTGATGCTAGGCGAAAGTACATACCAATTAAATAAAAAAAGCAATTCCGTCAATCGTCTATCTATAACGTTATATTTAAAACCTGTGCTATTTTATTCAGAACAATGAAGTGTGAAGCTTTGCGAATCTGTAGTGACATTTGCTTCAGTGACGTACACACAATTGCACTCATTTTTATTAAATCGGCCTGTGTGCAATATTTTAAGAGGTGACTATTTCAATGAAACTCGCACTTTTTGGTCACGCAAAATGGCTGCCAACCACAATTTATTCCAATAAAAGTTGGGGAAATTTATTATTATTTGGGGGCGCAGAGACAGTCAGGAAAACCGATTTTCAGTTTTCAGGATACATACTGATCAAGCTTAATTTTTTTTATTTTAATTAGTTGTTAGATATCTAGAAACGTTTCTAATCCTGGTTCAATGTTTAATCTTGTAGGATCATCAGGCAAAGACCAAGTGGAGTCCAAGACCAAGAGGAAGAAATGACCAAGATATCACCCGGGCACCGCACCATGCCAAGGAATGGCATGTTGGCCCGACACCTCGCGATTACTGCTGGCTTCTCGACGTAATAAGTTTGCAGCAATGGCCTGCGATCTAGGATTCGCTTTGGATACACTGAACTGTCCCAGCTTCAATTTCCGTTCTCGAACTCTTGATTGAATCTCAGGTTTTACTGGTGAAAATGTGCCCCTCATTATTTAGCAAGATCCCCCATAAGTGCTTCAGTGTTTTAGCTTTCGCGTTGTGTACCCGTGAACCCTAAATGCGGTTATTTTGGATGGACCAGGATCTGAGCCCTGGCTTCATCACATCGTCACATGGTGAAGAAAGAGGAGGATGGCCTTCGGAAAGGCACATACATCATGTGATCCTGTTCATGATGGTGGTTACCAACCCTCAACGAGAAAATTTATCAATGAGCAGTTCAAGGTGAGCTTAAACCATTCTGGCAACGTGATTAGGTATCAAGGAGTTTGACGTGTGGCTCAGTGGTTATTAGCATGTTCGCATTCTAAGCCCGTGATTGCGGGTCCATTTCTTGACCGAGCCTACATAATTTTTGAGGGCGAGAGAAATTTGTGCACATCCTTTTTTCCGAATGGGAAGTAAAGCCATGGGATCTGGGCTTGTACATTGTTGGGAACAAATTAAAGATCCCGACCTGGGTTAGAAACCTTGGCAATGCCAAATTACTTTGTCGCCCCTTGGAGGGGGGTTGATAATATTGTTGTATAGTGGCAGTAAATTTAGGACATTTTTATTCTTGATTGATTACTTGACCCGCGCCTTCGGCCGCTCCATGTCTCATTTGTAATGATGGTGACGTGAATGGAGTAAATATTTTAAAATTTAATTCACATGAAAAACAACTAATCTAGCTATGATTTTCCGGCTTCATTTGTTGCAGCTATCACATGGGAACCTCCTCTAACTGTTTCTGTTGTTATTTTCTACAGGTGTCCAATTGCGAAGAAGAAATGTTAATTTCCTGTTGGATGACTCTGGATCAACTCTGCAAAAACGTAGGCGCAAAAATGCACCCAGTAAAAGTGTTTTGAGGCATAGTCAATTTGAGGTGGCCCATATTCTAAAAAACAAATAAGCCAAATATCTTAAGTTGAGCCATTACAGCAAAAATTATTCTAGACTCTTTGACAGTCATTCCAGGCGGTTTATCAATTAATAAGAAACTTCATTCATTAATAAGACACTTACAATTCGTGAATAGATATTTGCGAACATTTTCTGCAAAAATATGGCTTCCTGTTAAAAAAAGTGTAACTCGCTCATTGACTATGCCTCACATGTGGTTTTCCTTGCATCCCCTACACAATTCGCTAATTGCAAGCGATCTAATGTGCAAGTGCCATCCATTACATTTTAGTTTTAACTCTTCAACTAAGCGAAATTTTTGTTGCAATATTTATGTAGCAATGTAAATAGCAGCTTCAATATTTCTAAGCATTCATGTGCACTATTTCTGTTTTTAGACACTTAAGAGATCCTGGAATTAGACGCATAAATCAGAATATCTTTCTTCTTAGCCATGGTTAATTTTTTTTCTATCTAGTCTCTTTTCACGCACAATTATTTTTAATTCTGTGGAATGGATGGCACTTGCTCAATAGGTCAATTTTCTGAATTTGTAGGGGGAACTTGTGTGAATTGGGATCGATCGATTTAGAGGGTTTAAATCTAATCTAGTTTAAACAATTATAATGTGTATGTGTAATGTGTGTTTGTGTATGTGGGTGGAGGGAAGATTTTTGTGCGGCCTCCGTGGTTCAGTGGATATGGTCATAGACTTCTAAGCGGGTGGTCCCGGGTTCGATTCCCGGCGCAGGATTTCGTTATTCGATTCTGTGGTACTGGAATGTGCCCCTCATATATCGCCGCAGCGACGCGAGGGGTACAATAACCTCCTGTAGTGTTATTCACTACAGTGATCCGGGGGAAAAAATATTTTGACCTGGCAAGTTTCAGTTGTAATTCGCGGTCATGTATAATTTATCAATTTTGGTCAAGCAGAGAAATATCGATCGATCCCTACTCACATATTCATTTATTATTTTTTTGTTTGCCTCATGCCTCTGAAGATGCATATAGGGCCATGGTGGTGTTAGTGAGACTAGATGACGCAGTAAACTACTTTGGACTAAACTAGAATTAGTATTTAACGTTAGAGGAAATTAAAATTAAATTTAATTAATTAAATAATATATTTTGATTAATGGCAGTGGTGAATTGCAATAAAATACTAAATATCCTAAAATCTAGGAACTCAAGCTGCTCTATCGGGCTATATTTTTTAATTTATTAATTCGAATCCATAATTAACTTGTGTGATCAGCTGTTCATTGTTGCACACAGACACTTGTTGGAACGACAAAATGCGTATCCCAATTTTTAAATACAAGTCTTTATCTTCTGTCATTGTAGATTAAGTAAAAGAAAAAGTAATATTTTGAAGAAGGTGTCTATCTAGTTGCACCAGCACCACCTGAATTGTGTCTAGTGGCATGAGGCAGTGTACATGTTTGTGGTAATATTTTGTATGGCCGCTTGGTGATCAGCTGTTAATTATTATAACTATCAATTACATTAATTTGCAAAGAGAGTGGTTAACAGGGACAGGGTTATCACAGGGAGTTAACATTGGTACTTTTGAATAATAATGTCATTAATGCGCGAAACACTAGTTGTCCATAGGGTTCGGTTCTCGTAATATTTCTGTTGGATAAACGATTCCAAGCGGCCATGCAAGCTATTAGTGTGAAGTTATCATGTCGTATTATTGATTTGTTTATTTTTTTGCGCAATGTGGTTCAAGGAGCAGACGTTGCTGCTTATTGAACTATGTTGCGCAATTTGTGTGAGTGTTGACTTTGTGAATTAAAATTTTTCGACGCGAAACTGGGAACAAATTTTTTTGGTGTTGGACTTAGAGTAGTATTTTTTTGGGTTTTTTCCCAGAATTTTTCCAAAAATTTATATATTTTTTGGGTTTTTATAACAATTTTTTCAAAAATTTATATAAGTGCAAAAAAAAAAAAAAAAATGTAAGTCCAAATTTCTATTAAGTCAAAAAAAAAAATTTTTAAGTCCAATACATGAACAAAATACATAAGGCAATAAAGTAAATGCAAGCACAAATGAATTTTATCAAAATATTTTTTATTGAAATAAATCAAAGTACATAGGAAATCGCCCAAGAACAGTTCAGACAAATTGATAAAAATAAGTTTTAACCATCACTGATGGCAATCATTTAGTATCTGGAGTCAATAGTAGTCAAACGAACGTTATTTTATGAAAGAAAATGGCAAACATAAATAGAATAAGTGAAATGACAACACAAGATGCAAACGTAGATTTGGCTTCCCAACATTCTATGCGAAATGTAATTTTAAGACAAGCTGGATCGATGATTTGTTCAATTGTTTATGAAAAAATCAAAGTAAAAAAAAATCAAAATTTTCTAAGTCAAAGATATTGCATAAAATCATCAAAGAGCAATAAGACAACTGTATGAAAAAATTTGCTCTTGCTAACCCCAATATTTCTTGCACTTTTCTTTACGGCACACTCACTACGAGTTGAGTTTTCATTTTTTTTTGCATTAAATATGTGTAGGGCTTTCTCGTGTTTTAAGTCGCTTGCTACTAATTATTAGATTGTGCTTAAAAATACTTTATACTATGTTATCTTTAAATTAAATTTGTCCACCCCCATTCTACATTAAGATTTATTGACATATTTGACAATCTGAATGTTTGATTCATTCTTTTTCGCCCCGTTATAGCTGGCTGAGTTTATTGTCATTGCCACCAAACTTAACTTTGATCATTTCTCCATATTTTTCAGGATTGCAGTTTGGACTGGAGGACAGGCGGTTGACTTTTGCCGGTGTTAAGCCCATGGTACGAATCTGTATATTGTTCCTGGATATAATTTTAGAAAAAAAGTTTTAGAACTGTTATTGCAACTGCACATGGACACAGCTAAAAGTTATCATTTGCGTCATTTTATGTATGACTATATCATAATAGCGTCTGGTGTCTTAATTTATTTTAGGGTACAGTTACAAATTGCAATTACCCGAACTTTCGGTACCAAATTTGCCAATAATCAGTTTAAAAAAATGTTAACTAAATTAACGTAAAAAAAACTACACTAAAGAAAGTTTCCACATGTTCACTTCACACGCAAAACAAAAACAAATATTAGGATATCAGTCAAAATTCAAATTTCAGTTATTCTCTGAAATAATCTGCAATGTCATTTTAATTGTTATTTATCCACAAGATATTCTCTGGATGGCAAGCTATTTTTCTAGACAAATTACTCCATGCTCACTTTAATATGTTGACATTTTGTGCACTAGAGAAACCTGGTTTTAGCAAACTTGTCTAAAATTGTCGAAATCATCTTAATTTTTATAACCATTGAGATGTCCGAGCCGCAAAAATAAGAAAAGTAAGTTTATGAGCACGAAATGTTCACAGCAGTAAAACTGATTGACAAAAAGAAAGGGGTCCAAACTAGTTCAGATTCATTTTGCACAAATAGAGCAGTTTGTGTCAACCATGATACATCTAAGATAGAGAGCACGCTATTAATTTTGACTTGTTACATGTAATATCCGGGTTCGAATCCCGGTAGAGGTTCTCGTTTATTCGACGAGCCACGGTACTGACTCCCGTCAGCTGCCATTCACATTCCCTTCCCTTCCCTTCCTTTTCCTTCCCTTCACATATAGCCATAGAGACACGAGGGGTAGGAATCCTGTAGCGATTAGCACTACGGTGATTTAGTTAAAAAAATCTGTTGTGGTTTAAGTGATTGATTCACTGAACAAACAACCTACCAACCGCCTAAAATTTTCTAAAATTTTAAGGAGACTTTCCTTTCGTGGATGACTAATAATAATTTTACCGGTAAACGCTCGCGAATTTAGCAGGTCTAACTACGCAACTGACAAAAATACCATCTCATGAAATTGTTTTACTTCTATGTACGAAGTATTTAGAAACTTATTCTCCCCACCTTCAAGAAAAAATATCTTCTACAAATAAATACATACCATATTAATGGCTAATTTCAGCCACGTCGAAATCGCTCAGCAAACCACCCGCCAAGGCGTTCCTAGTCATCGGCGCAGGTGATTTAGATTTTGCAGACAGCACCCGATGATCCGAAGTTCAGGTACTGTCCTAGCTAGAAACATAATTTAAAACAAAAACTGTTAGATTTTATCGAATGTTTCTTCAGATTCACTGTTATTGAATACAGTGTGACTAGCATGAAAGTCTCAAAAACAATTGAGTCCCACACCTGACGTTGACTGTTACCAAATTTCCTTTAACTTTTCTTACAAGTTAAGCCGTACAAGTTAACAGAAAGTAACAAGTTTTCCTCATTAAATAACCGACAACATAAACAACAAACCCACGCTTTAAATATATTTCTTATCTTTCCTTTATATATTCACCAATTTAATTCAGTTTAAATAATAACAAAAAAATTAACTTTTAACTAATACTACCGTCTTTTCTATCTCATGCGTAGCGGTTTAATGTGAATGCGATTAAATATTTTGTTAAATTATTCTTAGTTTAAAGTTTGGGTCTTATTATGGTTCTACGCTATTAGAGAAATAAATAATTATAGTTCCACCAATTATATTACGCAGCAGCTGAAAGCATGTTCCCAGTATACCTATAAGAAGTCGGTAACTGTACCAATATCAATATCTTACAATTTTGTAAATTTGTTCGTAAATATATCTTTCTAATTTTTACTTTTAAATTGTCACTAAACTTTCCTTATAATATTTAATTAATCTATTAATTTTCGCTTAGTTCTCAACCCAATCTTACAAACGCCAGCAAAATTATTTTATTACGAAAAAGATTCAGTTTAGAAATATCCCCCACCAAGCAAGAGATTGACAAGGGATCAACAAATTCTTACCATATACTCTAATTTCAGCCACGTCTAAATTGCTCAGGTGCGCCTCGTCGTTTGCGCAGGAGATTGAATCTGCATCCCATGGCCCGAATTCAGGTAATGTCCTTAAAAGTATAATTTGGAAAAGAATGGTTAAAAAAATTTACGACACGTGATCAACAAAACATAAGGATTTAATTATTCTTGACACCAGATTGCATAAATGATAATTAGACTTAATTTCTCGCACAAAGTAATACCAAAAGTTATTAATTAAATTTCGGCAGCGTAATTTAATGAACCAACAACTCCTTAAATTACATTTTTTTTTTAAAAGATAAAAATGCATTAATTTCTAACAGTTAATAAAAATTGTTTCAGAGAATGTCTACCAATAATATCACAATAATGTCTGGGTGGTGCATGTCGCATATCAACATATTTTGTTAAAACTCATTTTATTACTGGCATATTTAGGCCATTTAAACACGTTTCGGTTTCATAATATTCAGATTCTAACGACAAGGAAATATTTCTTTATAAATTATATAATGTTAACATATAATGAATAATTTAAATAATGTTAAAGTTATGATAGTTAATAATGTTAGTTATGATAGTTAATAATTTAAATAATGTTAAGATTACGGTTAGAAGCGATGATGCAAATTAGGCTTAATGAAATTTTACTACGCATTAGACAAAGCACGTAGAAACAAAGAAACTCCCTTTGTTCTTTTCCGCAAAAACCTCCAAAATTAGTTGCTAGCTTCTTGGCTTTATTCAAACCGGAAAGTTAAAAACTTACCTTAAATTTTTCTCCTGCGACTTCTCTACTAGTCCTCGAACACAAGCATGTTTCTCTTACGCCGTCAGAGCCGTGAATGCCAAAATTTGTGGCAGATAATTGCCGCAAAACTTTCTTTCTGTGGCGCTGCTGTAGCCTCCCTGCCTGGTAAATTTAAATATACGTCATCGAAACAGCTAATAGAGGACAAAAGGTCGGGAGAAAAAAGTATTTTTCTCCCGGATTCATTCAAAGATCCCGCTTGATTGTATGCTGCCCCCGGTTGGCAACTGTACTGTTTTGCTCAATAATCATGATGTCATTACTGTTTTGTAGGGTATTTGCGAAGACAAGATGGCGGCGCCCAGGACGAAGAAATGAAGACGATTCCAGCGATGAAGAAGTGACAGCATTCAGGACGAATTTGATTAAAATGGACCAGGTTGGTGTTTGTTTTGTTTCCTGACATTCATTTATGCTATGTGTAGGGTCGTTTAATGGAGTTGTCATGGTTTTGAATGACACGATAATGTGTTATATAGGTATAGGTTGGCAGAGGACGAGGACGAGACAGATTGCAGGATGAAGAAGTGATTTCGTTTAGGATGTTTTTGAGTAGAAAGAATCAGGTTGGTGTTGATTTTGTTTGCTGACATTAATTTATACTACGTGTAGGGTTGTATAATGGAGTTGTCATGGTTTTTAACGATACGATAATGTGTAATTGATATAGGTTGGCAGAAAATGAAGACAGATTCCAGGATGAAGAAGTGACTGCGTTCAGGATGTTTTTGAGTAGAAAGAATCAGGTTGGTGTTTGTTTCGTTTGCTGAAATTAATTTATAGTCTCTGTAGGGTCAGTTAGTGGAACTGTTAAGGTTTTTAGGATATTTGACGATGACAAATTCATAGGTACTAACATTGACATATATGAGAAAAATGTAGATTCGGTGTAGGTTAGATCGTTAAAAATAATTGTCGAGGTTTTTATTAGATCATTAATTGAATGTCATGGACATTGTGTTGCATATGCGGATATTGTAAATGCTGTAGATATTGTAGCGGTAATTATTTAGCAAAAGCGTCACCTAGCTAGTAGACAATGTGAAATTATGAATGCATTCCACTTCTAAATATCTATTGCAATACTACCTTTTGAATAGTCTTAGATGCTACGATTCTGACTTAGTTATTTATGTTTTAATTGTATCGGTGCCTTCTTTTATAATTCTACAGACCCATTATCATGGATCCATGGAACTGAAGAACAGAGAAACCATGTTTGCCGAGATAGTGAGCATCCTGGCTGGGTAGGTGATATACATGTACAATACTTTGGACATGATCGAGGTTGTAGCTCTAGTTGAGATTCGAGTGATGCGTTTAATTGGATGCTGCGTTTTTTTTTAATATTTAAATTTGTCGGTTGATTCAGAATTAAGCGCTTTCGAATATTTCAGAAATTATAAGCAAAAAACTTGGCCTCTACATACTTGAATATTGCAATACCTCTGTTCTTGTTATGGTACGATTATGATATGTTATTGAAGTTGTTTTTAATAAGTTTGTACCTTTTCTAATTCTAGATACCCACCACCACCTTGGATCTTTGGACGAATCGAAGAACACAGAAGAAGAAACCCCCTCTCCCGTATGTTACACGTCAGACCTCTAGCCCAGTCGTTTACGTCTGCCCCATGACTCTCGATTGCAGGTGCCTCTACGGTCAGCCTTCAGGTGCGAAGGCGCGGTTGGTTGGTAAGCGGTGCGGCAGTTCGAGTGGGTCAGTCATCTGGCCGCCCCCCATGGTGTCCCCGCACGTTCTGACCAGCCGTCAACCATACCGCAACCCTGGCACAATCTGTTGGAACTGCGTATGCCCAGTCTATCGTGCTGAGATTGGGGAACAACAGGCCCATAATCGAAACGCGTATGTCTGGCTGTGCATGCAGGGGCGGGGTCGTTCCAGTTCCCCGGCTGTAGTGGCCGGGGCCTCCAATTCCTTCATGGAATCCCCATCTGACCCGGCTGTAGTGGCCGGGTCCCCGGCTGTAATGGCCGGGTCTTCGACTGAAAAGTCGGGGACACCAACCCCTACCCCGTCGAGGGGGTGGGGGTGGGGGGCGGCCGGATGCATTTTTTTTCGCCTGGCCGCAAAATCCCGACTTAGATAGAAGTTTTTTTTCCAAAAAAAAAACCTTCTCCCACTTTGTCTATTCCGATAATCCAATTCAATTTCATAAAAGTATCACTTATGCAGTCGCGTGATCAAATCTAGTCACAACCAATGTTTTTTTTAAATATATTTTATGAATACTTGCTGTACAAATTACATGTTATACAAATAAAATATTTATTGCACATTTTCAGAGCCGTAGAAATATTTTAGTAACAATTGATTTTATCACAACTTGTCGCAATTTGAAAGCGGAAAAATTGAAAAAAAAAATACATTTTTTCAAACTCTATACACAGTAAAATATGCATTAATATGAATAAAATCGTCTGGTATTTTTATCGTTAACTATATACACATTAAAATATGCATTAATAGAACATCGTCTGGTAGTTTAATAAAAATTGTCGTTTCACTGTCTTTAAATTGCTTAGAAAGTGAGCATCATAAGCATACGATCGTGTCACCATATTTTAAATGAAAAACTTGAGAACTCGGCTTAATCCCTCCTTTCCGAGGCACACCGAGGTTCATCATTGGATAATGTGGGCGATACTATAATTTGGCTATTTCACATCGTCTCCAACACTTTCGATTAAACCGGGTTCACATGTGCAAAAGGATGCCATTACTGGCTCTATTCGTCTTATCTTCCGCTTTTTTTTCCTGCGGATAATCTACACGAAAGTACGGGACAAACTAAGCTCGATTGTTCCAACGCAGTCGCGAACTTGAACGTCGATATGTGTAGAAGGCCACTTGACGGCGTTGCTGGCGGTGACTAAATAAATATGAAGTTCCTCGATACTGGTAGTCATCCGTTTCAACGCAATTGACGTTCGTTCGGTTGACGGTGCTGGTGTTGCACATGTTGACCGTGTTGCGCATTCCCTTGATGGTCAGGTCTCCTCATCCTCTGACTTGAATTTATCTGTGGAGGCAAACGGAATTATTAAGCAAGAATAAATCATTTAACACACATTGTGCGTGTGTTAGAAAAAATCATGAGCTACACTATGGAATTTTTTAACAAAATTCAAATAACTCTCGAGGATATAAAAAGTGCAGTTTTTATTGTTTTTCCTAGTTAATTAACACGTGTAAATTGCATATTTATGGTCTAAAAGTCGATATCTATACGAATTAACCCCTAACTCACGTTGTCAAAAAATCGAAATTTT
>JAUJYS010003280.1:0-13327 GCA_033995665.1 Melogona broelemanni | reverse complement strand
GAATGCATTCGCAGCTCACGTGCAGTGCCGCCTAGTTGCTGTAATCTTGCTGCAATTTGCGCGCTTCAGCTGCATTCGCCGCGATTATTCGCCTAGTGAAATGCCCGCTTAAGCATGTAATGCGTTCATTGCTGTGTATTTGTCGCTGTAGACGTTCGGCGAGTGGCTTGAGCGCCATGAGCGCCAGCAGCGAGGGAGCGTGCGGACCCAACGACGGCATGTCCAGCTCTGGATCGGAGAACGAGCATGAGGGTGAAGGACACGAAGCCAAGGTGGTCATGAGGCCGCAGAAAAGAGAACAGGTGACTTGGTTGGAGGCGAAACGAGAAATCTCTATTTATCGTTCTTTATTTTTGTGTGTGCAATTTGTCAAAAAAATAACGCATCTTAACCTCCTTTTATCAAAGACGCACACACTTCAATTCGGTTTAATATATTTTGGAAGGTACTGTCGGGTCCCCCACCCCCTCCCCCTTTTGTCTGGTTTAGTGGACGGGTCTGGCGCGTGTGGATGGTTGGGCGACGAGAGGCGACGCGCGCGATAAATAAGGTCGCATCTGAACCATCTCGCGATTTTGTAAACTAACGAGAATAATGTTTTGTTTACCTCTGTCTTATCAAATTTATTGAAAAGTTGTGAGCGCGCATTAAATTTCGGAACTTCAGATTGTCTTTGGAGTATTACCTGCATTTTATCTACGAATTTGGAAAGTAGCCCTGACATTACTCAGAATATAGGGGAAGTGTAAGATAATTCAGATGTTGCCGCTACCCTGTATTGCTAGTGTGTTAGGTGTCACTTAAAACCGAATTTATCTGTGTACGTGTAGCGAGGCAATCACCAGGATTCCACCGAGTCTGACAAGGATTCGGGCAGCGGTACGTCTCAGTCGATGGGCCAACTAAGTCAGAGCGGCAACGACGGTCGACCTCGCCATCGAGAATTGATTCCCGAGCGTCCCAACCAGAGCATCAACCTGTGGAGCATCATGAAGAACTGCATCGGAAAGGATCTGACCAAGATTCCCATGCCCGTACGTACATCGTAATCGCCATGTATTATGAATGTGCACTGGTAGTAGAATAATTAAAATTTGTTGGCTAATGACTTGTGTATATTCCTACAGGTAAACTTCAGCGAGCCGCTATCTTTGCTTCAGCGTCTGGTGGAGGAGATGGAGTACACGGAGATTCTGGACAAGGCGGCGGCTTGCGAAGACAGCTGCGAACAGTTGGCCCACGTGGCCGCCTTCACCGTCTCGGCCTACGCCACCACAAGCAACCGCACCGGAAAACCCTTCAATCCTCTGCTGGGAGAAACCTACGAGTTCGATCGCATGGAGGATCTCGGCTGGAGGGCCTTTTCCGAACAGGTGCGCACGAGGCTAACGAGATGATCCCTCCCTACTTGACACATATTTATTTTTTACGAGAACAAAATAAAATAACTGTTTTAGCGCGTGCATTATGTAGCATTTCTAAGCAAGCCCTAAATCCATTTTACGCATCTTATACGCATTATCCAACTCAATGTTAATAAGTGTATGATGACCAGCTAGGAAACGCATGCATTTTGTTTTCTTTTTTAGTTATACTAACTCATTTTGGAGAATAATAATGATGAGACATTAGTGATGATAGTCTTTTCAGTAATAGTGTTGTACGACTCGCAGCTCCGTCGATAGTGCAACCGACTGTTGTGTGGCGGTTTTTCTAAGATCATTTTTTAAAAATGGTGTTGGTTTTCTGTTGGATTGAAATCACTTGTTTTCCTGGAAAAACATGCTTTTCCGACAAAATTGTTGTCTCAAAATTATCATCTAAATGAATGCGTTGCTAATGTTCTTTATCATCCCTCTCTCAGGTGAGCCACCACCCGCCCGTGGCTGCTCTACACTGCGAAGGACGTGGCTGGGTGTGTTACCAAGAGTTTTCTATGTCCAGCAAGTTCAGAGGAAAGTACTTGCAAATCATTCCCCTGGGAATTTCGCATCTGACATTCGAGAACGGTGAGTTGGTTTGTCACGCTCGCGTTGCGCCATCGGAATTTGAAAGTGCGCGGTGCCTTAAACATTACAAACTGGTGACTTAAATATTTTGTGCTGGATGCGTTGGTCAGGTAATCACTACACCTGGCGGAAAGTTACGACCACCGTGCACAACATCATCGTGGGTAAGCTGTGGGTGGACCAGCACGGCGAGATGGACATTGTCAATCACCGCACCAAGGACAAGTGTCACCTCAAGTTCATCCCATACAGCTATTTCTCTCGGGAATTGCCGCGGAAGGTGATTGATTTTGATTCTCGACCGTGTGAGTGTGTTTGTGTGCCAGCCGTTTTAGGAGCGTTGCTTTTAAAAAAAATGCGGAAGGTCGCATGGTGGTACCACATGAGACAACATTTTTAACATCGAAACTATAAATATTGGGACAGTTGTATATTTCATTTGTTAATCAATTTTTATTTCAATTCCTTTTTCCGCTGGCCAGGTAACGGGCGTTGTGGAGGACACTGACGGCACCATTAAATGGGTGCTGTCCGGCACCTGGGACAACCGGATGGAGGCTGCCAAGGTGCTGAGCATGCACGGCGAGATGAAGGGTAAACCGCTGCTGGAGACGGCCGCACCGCGCACCATCTGGAAACGACGTTTGCCTCCGTGAGTTTGATTGCTTCATCCACGGACTGGACAACCTTCATGCTGGCCGACTTACTAATCAGTTGCTCTCTATTACTTTCTATCTTCCCAGCCCCATCTATGAGAAGATGTATAACTTCACGCAGCTGGCTGTGCAACTGAACGAGCCGGAGGAGGGCGTGGCACCCAGCGATAGCCGTAATCGGCCTGACCAGCGTCTCATGGAGAACGCCATGTGGGACGAGGCCAATCAGGAGAAGGTGCGTCTGGAAGAGAAGCAGCGGTTGCAGCGACGTCGGCGCGAGCAGGAGGCCGAGAAGGCCAGCCAGGAAGGCAAGTACCCCCATCTTCCTTCCCCCCCCCCCCGTTTTTTTCTTCAGCTTCGTCTTTCTGTCCACCTCTGGCCTTCATCATAACACACATTGGGGTAGTCTGTCCGTGTGACTATTATAAACAAAACATACATTGGGGTAGTCTCTCCGTGTGACTTATTTTTTTTTTGTACTCAGCTGGGATGGATAAATTCTAGTACGAGTGAATAACTCGCGTTCATCTGATATTAACATAATTTAAGTGGCGTCGAAACCCGATTCATAGCGTTTAAATGTACAAAAAGTGTAAACAATTAAAAATATTAATTTCCAAAAACACTAGATTTCCAGATTTCCAAAAAAAAAAATTAAATATCAGATTTCTGGACCCAATTTCCCACTATTGCCTAAGGCGATTAATTGCGAATTTCCATCTACCTGTGTAGATCATTTGTATTCTTATTCAAACTTGTCGCCTCTTCGTTCTTCGTTTGTCTATCGCTATCCAAATCCACCATATTGAATTTTCCACAATTACAGAACACTTATATGAGAATTTTGTTCTAGATTATTTGTATCGAACTTGTCGCTTTTCTTTAGTCCGTCGCTATCCTTAATTTCACCAAATAACATTCAAACGTCCTGGGCGATGTGAGTGACCGTTTTCTTGAGTAGCGAGAAGCCTATCCACTAATTATATTTGTACGATGGTTGCAGGTCGCCCCTACCCGCCGTACGAACCGATCTGGTTCCGCAAACAGAAGGATCCGATCACCGGCAACCCCACGCACGTCTACCAAGGAAAATACTGGGAATGCAAGGCGCAGCAGGACTGGACCATATGTCCAGATATTTATTAACGGTGAGCTGTTTGACTACGAGAGGACTGTTGTGGGATACGTGCGTCGTCGACGACGACGACGACGACGATGATTACGACTTGGGGGCCCCACCCACACGATTCCACCAAACATACCCACATACACCACCACCACCACTACCCCGCACTCGGACGACTTGGGGGAGGGTCACCAAGTTTACGCGCCATTCGATGCGCGAAGGAGACTGCGCCAATTTTCTCTTCCTTCCCCACGCTATTCGTCCCTTCGCCTGCCCATCTCGAGTTTTCGAATCGATCGGGTCCGATTTCCGGTTGCAGAATCATTTCGAGTAGACGCGAAATTCCTCCCCACTGAACTCACCACCCTCTTTTTCCCCTCACCCACCCACACGCACGCATCACAGACCACCTCACACCGGTTCAAAGGCCCCAGAGAAATAAAATATATATTGGACAATCATTGTTACGCGGTGGAGAGTGGGGAAGACGCGGTGCTTGTACATACAGATGGCGGGATTCCTATAGATCGACGCGCCCCGGCAATACAAGATCTAGCAGCGGCCGTCGCTCGACGGGGTGCGCGCCCTACCGATACCACTAGATTATGCATTTACAAAATTGTGGTCCGCCCTCTTGTAAGCGGCCAGCAGCACTCGATTCAAGTAGGAATAGGTTTGTCCCCCTCCCTCCCTTCCGCATCACTGATGTCCTCGAGCGGATAGATTTATTTGTAGTGATCGTGCGCCGCGCGTGTGACTTGGGAGTCGACGTCTCTTTTTTTCTTCCTCTCCGGTTTTTTTTGCTATTTATTTTGTCGCTAGCACCAGTCTCGCTCGATTCCCAATCCTTTCCTTTACCTCTTCGCGCGGCCGTCAGCTACCCTCATAACCCCGTGAAATTTCCCCCAATGAAGTCTCGTATTGATTCAGAAGTGAGCCCCGGATGTGGCGAGGGCGTTGAACAGACGATCATCATTTGCACTTTTGTTTTTCGGACGTGTTTTAGCATTTATTTACCAGGCATCCAATTTTTATCGGAACTCGTTCTAGCGCACTTCCCTCCCTCTCGTTCGCCCATTATGTCATTCTCCCTGGTGAAAAGCAGTTGATCAGCTGCAGCGGAATGTAGGTCGTAGGGTTCGAAAATGTACGAAGTTAGAATTGGAACGGAACAGAATTGTAGCGGTCTCTTCCGATTATCCGTACGAGAGGGTCACTTGTAACTTTTCCTCTTCACTCGATCCTTGGCGATGCATTTTTTTTTTCTAGTTTAGGCATCTTCCTTGGTTGGGTGACAGGGCTGGTCGTTGATTGAACGAGTTTTGTTTCATTCACTGGGAAGACTAGTGGCCAAATAAGGGAGCAAGCATGGCCGTCCACGCGTCACCGAGCACTGCGTCCACCACTAGCCGTTATTCCTAGAACTATTCTCTGCGAACTATGTTAGCCGTTCGATCACTCGTAGAAATTTGAATATTTATTTGAATCGCACCAGCGCTCAGTGTCCTCCCTTGCAGGGACAGGCGCTCCTTGGGGATGATGGGTTTGGGGGGGGGGAAAGGACTGGTTCGACTCGCTCGAACCCAAACCGCTTACTCGCACTTCCTTTTCCTCAATTCCTTGTCCCAAATGTCACACGGCACATCCATTAGAGCGACTGGGTTTTTAAAAATACTGTTTTGATAATTATTTGAATTTTGTAAATTTCAACTATATTAGGAAATTAAATGTCTACGAGGGTTGTACCAAACTTTAAAAAGGTTTTTTTTTTCTTCTCTGTTCTCGCCGACAACTATTCTACGCTAGCCAAATAAATTTCGCTGCTACACGCTATGCTATCCAGTCGTCTGGGAGTGTTGTTGAGTCCCCACCCACCTCGCGCTTCTCGCATTGACCCCTCCAAAAACAACTTCTACTTGGTTTTTTTAGAAGAAATGTTCTTGTGGTAGTGTCGATGACGTCACGGCATCACTTAGATTTTTGCCGTCACAGGCGCCAGGCGCTCGTGTTTAATGACCAAGTGAGTCGCAAGTGTACGTAGCGAATGTGTAATTAATGTAATTAAACACAAATTTAAAAACCAAGCTTTGGTTGTTGCTGCGTTCACCACTCGTGCACTTTTACGTCCAATTTGGTATTTATAGCGAAGAAAGTTTAAAGACACCAACGATAGTTACTCGGCGCGCCCCGGTATTGATATTTAAATTGGTATTTATATTTTGTCCTCTGCAGATACTCTAACATTAGTCAACTACAATTAAATAATATTTTGCTTTTGGACACAATAAAAGATTTAGCTTTTCTTTAATATCAATATTCGATTCAGGCTTATAAATTTGTCCATTTGGCACTCGCCTCGACTATTACAATATATCTCATTGTATAATTCTAAATTAATTGTGTCGCAGCTCGGTTGAGAGACTGACTTGTGGTGCGATGGTGACCCGAATTTGATCACGAGGTACTAGTGAAAATGTGCCACCTAAAGTCTGGGTAAATAGGAAAACAATGAAGGGTTGTGTTCAGAGTGTTTATGGTAAGGATTGAATTACGTCTTCGCAGTTGTGCGATTCGTTCATCAAGGACAATGAATTGTTCACCACTTGTTTATTTGTCAAAATACGTAAGTAATGAAATGATTTATTGCTGGGGAGCGCCGGTGTCGTCTATCCTAAACAGGTAGTCGGCCACCGAAAAGTAAGCCAGGTAGTCCGCTTCGGCCGGAGTCACGTCCCAATGGTAGTGGCCACCTTCGCCCTTGTCGTTGTAGCCGTGGAAGTGCTCGACACGCAGATTGTAACCCTGCAAACACGAACATCCCATGAGAACCCTTCATTCATTGGTCGCATTCAGTGCACACGCACGCTTAGTGCACACTCACTGCAGTCTCATTACTTACGGGATCGTGGGTGAAGCAAACGCCAAGGCCAACGAACGGTGCGGAGATGTCGTAGTATCGTAGCCAGTTGTCGACTTCGGCGTTACTCAGCAGCGGTTGCTTGGAAAAGTCGGGCTGAAAAATGAAACCCAATGCATCTCACTTGAGAGGGGAACATATATTTTTCAAGTGTGTCCAACAGGGCCATAGTCTCATCTTTGAAGGTCGCGCAAACGCTTAGTCGTTCAAAATATATTTTGCTGCCATCCAATTTGATTAGTCCAAACCAAAACATGTTTATACCAAAAAAAAAAAAAAAAAAAAAAAAATCAAAGTTCAGCCAAATTGTGACTACTTTCCGTCGTAGTCAGTCAAAGTTATAATTTTTATTTCAAGATTCAGTATAATCACCTTGGTCAGACGTTATTTCACTCATTTCAACGTATGAGTCCTAGTCCCCAAATCTAGTTAATTCGACAAGACTGGATCCGTGCAATCCTAAAATTCGATCTGAAATTGGTAGTCTACGTCCATTCGAGGTTAATCGGATGGTCACCACAATGGCGCCACATGCGTTTTGGACTGCATTTGATTAGATGGGATAACTGAACTTTTTGGACAGTTTGATCAATTACATGACTGATCAGTTACATCGCCGTGCTTTTTGCCACATTTGACACACTTTCCAGTGATGCGCTTTTGATTTTTGCTCACCATGACGTGGATGTTTGCTTTTCCGTGCAGGAGGGCGAACGCGCCTCCAATACCAACAGGCTCGTTTCCGTAACGCTCCTTCAGCTCCAAACGAACGGTATCGATGAAAGAGACCTTGTCGGGTCCGATGCGGCCCTTGGCTCGCACCTCGATCACCTGCAACACAAGTGCACGAAGACGCTCAGATTCATTTTTAGATTCGATTAACTTCGACTGCGTGTCACAGGTTAGAAAAAAAAAACTCGTTACCTTTCCAGTCTTGCCCTCGGAAGCCAGCAGATTGGCCATCAAAGCGAAGTCTCTGGATCCCTTTGGCACCGCGCACAGTTGGCAACTGTTGTCCTGGACAAAAGAGAGAATCGGTTCAGATTTAACCGCGTGAATCGGATTGGTTGCATGGTGGCGGCAAATCCACTAGTGATTTTTACCTCGGTTTTGACATACGAGATTTGGGTGGCATTAGTGGCCGCCTGCTGACCACCGGTCGTTCGCACGTTGGCCATTAGCTGGAAAGATTTTGAAAATTATGAGTGACGTCAGAAGGGAAATTCTTCCCCTATCCTGATTAATCGATGGTATCCGCTCGATAACCTAACCTCGCTGTTGACACCAACGGCGTTGAACGGGCCGGCGCCTGCTCCAATCAGAAATGCACCTTTTGAGAAAAAAAAATTTTCATAATTATATCTTCTAGTTAAATTGGAGACAGAACCTTCATCTCTATTTCTAGATAGATGCCTATATTTTTCTTACCTGGAAGTTCCGCTAAATCAGCCACTTTGTCCATACTGTAGACCTAAAAGGGACCCACAAATGTGCATGTATGCAATTATTCCTGCTAGTTTTAATAGAAGAAAGGCAAAGTTTAGGTTTTATCCCGGTAAGTTTAGAAAAACAATGCTACCTTTTCTCGTTTTACGGTCGGAACTAAATTGGGAACACCGCCGATGTCCAAAATTCTCGGGCTTCCGCAAATCCCTTTGGAGAACATTATTATAAAATACAAGAAACATAATTACACCTTTCTAAAAAAAATTATCTACAAATCGAACTACGAGAGTTCTGCCAATATGAACCTCTCTCATGAAGCGTTTTATTGAGGTTTTTCAATTAATATATTTTATCCCCCCCCCCCCCTCTTTTCGCTGTCTGATACTACAGGAGATTCTGTAACCCTCCTATTGTTCGGGTTAATATTTGAAATTAAATTTTCATTCCGATAGAAATTTCGAAATATTTTAATTATGCTGAAATTACCTGGCGCCGCCAACTTGAAAGGTGGCAGTGTTAGATCCGGACATTCCACAACTTTCACTTGGACATCGGAGAAAGTCTTCTTCAATCCCGCTTGCAGGACTAGAAAATATTGTCAATTAGTAACTGTTCCATTACAGAATCAAATTCGTTTTAAGATGACCACAGCTCAGAATTGTTTTAATGTTACACTTTCTTTGCGAAACGTTGGTTCGAAATATATATATTTAGGACACATCAACAAATACCATCGTTTACACTATCTTTGCGAAACGTTTTATTGCAATTGGCCTTGAATATTAATATTCGGTACAGCAGTTGTTAGTTGAAAAGTTGCCAAAAAGGTTGTATGGAAATATGACTTAATTTTGTTCTTTAAATTTTAATTGACTGTGCGGGAAAGTTTTTTTTTCACCAAAATCCCCTTATACACATTCAAATTACCTTCAGCAACTTCTTCCAGTTTTGGAACATGAAGACTAACTTTTTTTACGCTGAACGACATCTTGGCCAGCAGGAATCTAGTTGCAAATGGTCGGTCAGCATAAAATTAAATCTCTTTCAAGCATTGGCAGCTTCAAAGCAGCACCAAGAAGACACTGGGTCTGAAGTTAAAGGTCAAATTAAATGTCACAAAGCTTGGACTGTGCTTGAAATATGGACCGCCCACTTCACTTGACTCACAGTTTACGCGTATCGATTAAATTAATGAATGTGGTGACTGTTGAGGCTAGTGATGGGGAGATTGCCAAATGTCGTTTGCCGACCCAGAAATGTGGCACTATTCAGAGGTTTTATTATTCAAGCGAAGCGCTTACAATATATTATCAGATTGCTTAGCGCTTAGATAGCTAACATTTTAAAGCAAAGATGGCACCACCTCCTAGCTTTTTTCAAAGTTTGCAAAGGCTGATCTTTATTATTTTGGTTGATATTCATTGATTGATTGGTTGATATTCAGATACCCAATGAAAATCTCTTTTAAAAAAATCACTGGTGTTCATTGCATAAGTTCAATTTTTTTTTATTAAAACTATTTGACCGCAGCACAACAATAATTTATGACAAGACGGACACACATGAATTGTTTAAAAAAAATGACTAGTTATATAGAATTACAAAAGAGCAGCTTTCTAAATTCTAGAAGATGCAGGTAGCAGTAAAACAGGAACCCTTTCATGGAATAATGGCGATACAAAGCTCTCCTAAAAACATCACATCTCTATTATCAAAATTAATTTTTTTTTTCTAGGCATTCATTGCTAGAATGTAGAAACACAAATATAGATTGACATTTTGGCGCGGAGTGATTCCACTGCGTCGCCCTTGGAAATTAATGAGGAAAATGCTGACTAGACAATCAATGTAAACACATTGACAAACTTTGGCTAGAGTCCACTGCGCATGAAGCTTTGGCCAGTTACCAGATCTATTGGCACGGTCGATTAGATCGCTAAACCCAGCAGGATGGCAGTTCCTTCCTCCCACCCCTATACCTTTTCACATTGTAAAGTTTTTTTGGCTTCTCTCTTGTAACAACAAATAATTGACGATAAAAATTCCTGGATTGAGATTCACTAGCATTGTACTATCCCAATCAGAAAATATAGTAAGAAAATCTCGACTGAAACTTGACTGGAATGCGTACTGATTATCTTCACGGATTTTTGATCGGTTGGAAGTTCCGCTTCCAACATCCGCTCTATCACTATAAAGTCAAGTAGCAGCTACACGTACATTTTGATACCAAAACAATTAGGTTCCAGTCACGACCAATTACCGTTTGACCTTGTAATAAATAACACGCTTGAGGCTGCACGATCCTACACTTTTAAAGCAGAGAGATCGCAAACTTGCGATATTTTGATATATCAAAATATGCTTGCTTCGCAATTTTTTTCAATCGGCTAACGTACACCAAAAATATGGTCTAGAGTTTAGAACTCCTTCTTCGTTAACGGTATGGACTAAAAAAAACTTTTACATTTCTGTGTCCCAAGTGGACCACCGAAAAATGTTGGCTTCATTCATTTCTTATTAGATGGCGACACAATCTGGCGTGTCAGTTGGCTCCATCTAGTAAGCAACGGATGAACAATCGTCTTGGATTGTAATTTTCGACTAGGAGTTTAGATGCGGTGTGGACGCGCACCACACGTTGGCGTTGACAACCGAAGCCTGATCGCCGACAGTGCTGGACTCCACCGCTCCGGCATTGGCAGATTCAGCGCAGGAGCAGCCTCCTTCCGTCGCTGCAGCCGCAGTTGCCGCGGAGGTGGACGATGGTCGAGGCAGCGATGCCGAACGCCAGTACTTGTCCACCAGCTGCCGGGTAACACCGGAAGTGAAGGACTGGGCGCGGCCGGCCGTCCCGGGAATCGTCTCGCCGCCCACGCTGCGCCGCAGCCGGCCGTAGAGACTGCCGCCGCGCGTCGCTTCGGCAGATGATCGGCACGGATCGGTGGATGTGGATGCGGCTGTCGGATGGTCGGAGGTGGTGGGGCGGGTGCCGCGGTTGGTGGCCGTGGCCTGCAGGTCGGCCACCCGCTTGGCTTTCTCCTGCACGTCGCGTCGCAGCTTGACGATGATGAGGTTGCGCGCGCTCACGTCCTCGCTGTAGCGCTCCTGCTGCTGGCTGAGGTCGTGCGCTAGCTGGGCTGCCGTCTCTTTCTGATGATCCAGCTGACGGCCCAAGTCCTGCAGTTGCCTGGTGAGCGTTGATACTTGCGCTGCCAGCAACTCTATTGGAGAGAGAGAAAGAAGAAAAATAATTATTTTACGTTTGTCCAAAAAAATAACATGATATATTCTTACTGTAAATAAAAAAGGACGTACAGATTATTCGCGCGTTCCTCGTATATTTATACGAGGAAAAAAACTCCAAATTTACATTATACAAGACCTTCTTTCCAAGACTGATTCCCATTTAGAGTTTATTTGCAATGCTCTTCTGGGTCGTTTTTATTTTTTTTTAATTTTTTTTTGTAAACCTGAGGTTATTCGATTCAAATTTAAACATTTCATCGAACAACTTGCCTTCTTTGGATGGCAAAACCCCGTGAAAAACCAACTGGAATTGTAAATCTAGACGGCGACGAGAAAGAGGGATACACAAAAAATTGAGTTTGTTATTAGTGATCGGATTTTGTCAAGGCATTCTTCGGCTAAATCAATGTCATCTCACCAGCACACTGTCGACTTAAGTGATCGATTTCTTGATGCAGCCCCCGGATTGTGCTCTCGTGTTGGCCTTGCAGGAACTGTGTGGTCTTCACCAGTTTATCTTTGACGCTGTCTTCGGTCGTCGAGGAGTCAGACAGGTCAGGGTTTTCCATCGTGAAGCTGCAAAGGGATCGGCTAATCAATAATTAATTAATTGTAATCGAGACTAGCGTATTTGTTTGGTCGGCCATTTTTGCCTCGATCAGCTGAGTTGTGAGGGACCACGAATGTGTGATAAGTAGGGGGTGCAAACTTGCGACATTGACTCGTTTCACAATAGGAAAAGCCGACATCCGATAGTGGCGCAATCTGTCTTAATTTTCTCTGGATTGATGGGGAACAAAGACAGTTAGCGCCTCACACGGCAAATTGTTTGGTTCTTATTTTTGCTTCGTGTCTTAAACATGTTGTCAATCTACAGTTCATCATCAAATGCATTTAAATGTATAATAATTTTAAAATATCATTCCGACAATGAATGATAGTGATAACCAAAAATCATTAATAGCTTTTAGGTTTTGTAATTGTAAATATATATTGAAATTTAAAAAATAAAAATTACTTAATATTTATAAAATAGTTTAATTACTCGAAATCCAATTGGCAGTGTAATCTGGCATCGTATCATCTTCATGATAAGTAAGATGGCGGCGCCCGTAACTTTTAATTTTGTGGTTTGAAAAATCGTGTAAATATTTATTTTTAGAATATTATGGATGTGGCTGCTCGCGGTTTTGGCCGTCTTGGTGATTGTGTGCTTGCTTATTTTTGCGTCGGAATCGCTCCGATGGGTTCCCCAACGTTTCCTGGCCTGCAAATCTCTGCCAAATGTGGCCAGAGCTGCTGGCCAGCAGAGCCGCGCCCTCCTGGTCACTGCTCATCCCGACGACGAATGCATGTTCTTTACTCCCACGATCATCAATCTCTTGAGCGAGGGAAGGCGCGTCTTTCTACTCTGTCTTACCACAGGTATATGGTTATATCTCGATGACCCTTTATGACCCCCCACATCCCTCTTTCTCCCCCCCCCTCACTCCACTTTAAGGGTGGGAGGGTGTGCTCGCCAGGGTTCGCTGTCTCAACCTCGCATGTCTTTAGTGTGTAGACTCTAACACGGGATGCGGACGGTAAACTCGCTATAGCGACACCCCGCTAACTCTGCCATATATACCCGCGTTAGAGTCTACACACTAAAGACTTGCGAAGCTATAACGGTATACCCTGGTAACGGTATTACCCTGTAACCCTATAACGGTATAGTCTGGACGCCCCACATAGCCGCCCTCATCAAACGAGCTGACCGAAAGCTACGATTCTCTTTCCGTGTCCTCCGTACTGCCGCCCCAGACTGCCGCCTAGCTGCTTTCCGCTCTCTTGTGCGTCCCACCTTAGAGTACGCCTCCGCAGTCTGGGACCCGTATCAAGCAAACCACATCGATTCCATCGAAGGAATTCAACGTAGAGCTGC